>APFE030972941.1:0-13213 GCA_000404065.3 Pinus taeda
TGATATATCAAAATTACAAGAACAAGTGCAACGAGTGTCACTTGCACAAAAAGCAACAGAATCTAAAATGGATGGTCTAAGGAAAGATGTAGAAGCTAAGATGGACGGTTTAAAGAAAGGTGTAGAAGCTAAGATGGATGGAATGGAAGCTAAGGTGAATGGCATGGACGCTAAAATTGTTGGCATGGAAGCTAAGGTGAATGGCATGGACGCTAAAATTGATGGCATGGATGATAAGATGGATAAATTGCTACAAGAAATAGTCAATAAGGGTGAAAGAGTACTAAAGGAAACTCATGATGAGAACAAAAGAAATGTTAATCATGATTCCATAGACTCTAATGTTGGATCCAAGACCCACCATATTCCAAAAATCGATATGAGGAAGTTTGATGGAAAGGATCCCGCAACATGGATATTACAGATGGAGAAATTTTTTGATCTCAATAATGTGCAAAACACACAAAAGTTACGTATGGCAACTTCATATTTGGAACCAAATCAGTTTGTATGGTATCAATGGCTTTGCTCTCGTAAACAATTTATCACTTGGGCAATTTTTATGGAAGAATTGATGGCACATTATGAGGATACAAAAAGCAACCCTTTTTTTAGCCAATTGATAAGTCTCAAACGAAACAACAGGTAGATCATCACCGTAGTGAAAAATGTTTTGATGTAGGTGATTGGGTATTTTTACTGCTACATCTAAAGCAAGCTATTTATGAGAAGGAAATGTTGGCAATAATACATGCACTTAAAAAATGGCGACCTTATCGAATGGGAAGACTCTTCAAGGTAAAAATGAATTATGATAGTCTTAAATACTTTTTAGAACAACTATTATCTTTAGAAGAACAGAAAAAATGTGTCACAAATATGTTGGGTTATGACTTTGACATCATCTCTAGAAAATGGAAGCAAAATTTTGTTGTAGATGCACTCTTAAGAAAGGATGAGGATGTGGAAGTATTGTTTTGTGCTATTTCTATTATCCAACTAGATTGGATAAATGAAGCAAGGGATGAATGGAAGAAGGACGAAGAAGTATGACCACTTATTCAAAATTTGCAAAAGATCCCAATTCAAACATTATTGCCAGAAATTGAAGAGGAAGGAAAAACCATATTGGAACCTGGAGCAGTCACAGAAACAAGAACTCGACAACTACAAAATCTATCAATTTCAAAGTATCTCATAAAGTGGAAGAATTTATCCACTAAATATTCCACATGGGAGGACAATAATTTTATACAGAAGCATCAAGAACTACTCAAGCGTTGAGGACAACACTTTTGAAAGAGAGGGGCATGTTAGGCCCCTATACTACTAGTGTAACCCCTTATTGTTATTAGTACAACCCACTTATTATATTGATGTACCCATGTAGTGCCCATATTGTTACTATTGTGACCCATAGAAGCCCACTATTGTTATTATTGTGCCCTTACATTATTTGTTATGTCGGCTCTGATTATATTATGACCCCTTAGACTCCTATATATAAAAACGAGGTCTTGTCATTTGTATCATCAAAGAATCATTCATTTGTGTGATGTATAGGAGGTTTCCCCCTCGAAGAGGCTAAATTCTAAGGTGTTGATCTATCTTTTCTATCTTTTTGTGAGCTGGTTTCATAACACTTAAGGTCTAATAGATCAAAATGATTTTAGTGGGTGTTAATCATCATCATCATCATCAAATGTAACAATGTTAGTGATTGAGGAGGATCTTGAAGAAACTATCAAACGGTTTACTGTGAACCCAAGAAAAGCTCAAAGTTTGGTGAATGTGTAAATGATTAATACTTTAGGTGGGTTTAAGTGTTCATGTTTTTTTTCATTTAATTTGTGAAAATAGAAATTGGTTTTGTGTGAAATTCCACCTCACAACTACTTTTCCTATTCTCAATGAGAGCTTGAGAGTCTCATGAGCTTCATTGAGAGTCTTATGGATGGTTTGAGATTCTTACTTCGTTTTTCCATTGAGTTGTTGTACATCCAAATTTAGTGGATCGTCTCCTTAAAAAGCTTGTAGATCCTCTTTTGTGGATCTAGTTGTAACAGCGACGGGTTAAAATATCATGTAATAAAAGTTAATAAAGGTAAAATAAGACCATGGGCAAGGGACACTTATTCCAAGCTAAATGTTGGGAAAAATAACCTAGTGGGCGTCACTTGTTATGTTTTTGGGCTAAGGGGAAATTGGCAAAGGCAATGGCTAAGGCTTTGGAAAGGAAAAAAATGTATTTTTGGCACATTATTTATGAAAATAATGGAAATTAGGAGAAAATGAAGGTGAAAGGTCACAAGTTGCATGTGAGGAGGAAAATGAAGGAAAATAATGGAAAATTGAAGAAATTCAAGGCATATAAATAAAAAGACCTCAGAGCATTAGTTGGTAGTTTTTTGTTGGCCTTTTTTCAATTTAGTGATAGAATTTGTCTCAAAGAGGAGAAGGAACCAAGAGGAGAAAGAAAGTAAGCAAGCAAGGAAAGGAAAGGAAAATCAAGGAAGGGAAAGGAAAATAAAAGAAGAACGAGGAAAGCAAAGGAAGACAAGGATCAAACAAATTCAATGGGAATACTTGTAGGTAACAGGTTGCATGTATGATTTCCTAGTTGGTTTTGACATGCATGGTATGTGCATGTTGGTATATGGTTTTTTTGTTATCATTTGCATGGATTTTGCTGGGATTAGATAGTGGATTTTATCCTATTCTTGCCATTTCCAGATAGCCATGGTGTGATGGGATTGTTTTGAGTATGAGCTTTGGATTGTCGGATGGTTTCAGAATTCAGGGTGAGGTGGTCTTAGGAAAATTCCCAAAGGCCTAGGAATCCCTTACCCAGTAATGTAAAGATACACAGTAAAGCCTAAGGATGGCGATAGGAAAATTACTCAAGGATGGTGAAGGAATTCTTAGGAATTCAAGCTTGATTGGGTTTTGCGATCTCAACATTGGTTTAGGTGTGATCATGGTATGGAGAGGGTGGAGGTGGTTTAACCTCTGGATTCCCTTTTTTGTCTTTGGATTGGTTTATCCTATGAGATACCACATTCATGCTTGGAATATGGCATGGGGGTGATTGGCTGAAAGAAAGATATGGTTAAACTAATCTATGGTCAGGTGGAATGTAGAAGTCTTGAACCCGGTTGGTAATTGCCTATGGTTAATAAAAGCCAAGTTTCTCTTGTTTTTGGTAATGAAATGTACAATTTATTATGTGGATTTAATGGTTGTTCTCTTATGGTTATTTATTTGGCTATATGCTTGTTATAAGCATGATTTTATGACATATCTCAGTCATGGCTCTATTCATGTTTTTAATAGTAACTAATTGAATAATGAGTGCAAGACTTAATTGATGTTATGGTAGCTAATGAGAGAAGTTAGTAACCCTTCTTGTTAAACAGATCTCAGTCATGGCTCTATTCATGTTTTTAATTGTAACTAATTGAATAATGAGTGCAAGACTTAATTGATGTTATGACAGCTAATGAGAGAAGGTAGTAACCCTTCTTGTTAAACCTTAGATAAGTTTTTAGTCCCTTATGTTTAGACTTGCATTCATGACCTGCAGGTTACATATCTACCAAGTGTTTGACATAATGCCAGTCCAAGTTGGGGATGGTTAGGTCAAGTCTTGGTTCCAGTTTTGGTCTACAAGCATCGTCTTCATGTCTTTTATGACTTTTGGAAGTTTCATAGCTTTCTGGGTAGAGGCTAAGTCACAACCCTAGAAATTAGCCTTAATTCCCGTAGTGGATGGAATAACACTGGTAGAAAAAGGCCACAGCCACACTGATACATGCCTATGAGAGTGACTAGGAACCCATAGTTGCATGGGGGCCTTAGCAAGGGAGCGACTGGGGATCTAGGTCAAGGAAAATGTGAGTTGTCTTAGGGATTGGACACCTGGAGGGGCTGGGTTACTTTTGGGGGTCCTGTGGCACCTTAGGGAAGTCAGTAAGGTCTAGTTGTGTCAAATCCATTTCCTTGAGGTCGTTTAGGAGGTTGAGTCATATCATAGTAACCCGTCATCTCATGTTTACCCTTGGTAAGCTGGCGAAAGTGAATAGAAGTGAGATGAGGTTACATTACAGTGTGGTATCAGAGCATGGTATCACTTTTGGGTAAGTATAATGTTTTCCAGGTTATGGTTGTCATGCATGGGATAAGGGTATGCAAATGGCATGATCATGCATGATGTTGTTGTGATGTTATATTATTACATTGATATGGTTATGATTATACATGTACATGTTAAAGTGGACTGATCTTGCAGATGAGATAAGACTCCCTTGAAAATCACTAAGGTATGGATTTGGTTTTGGTATCTATTTGGTTTATCTGACATGGTATGCTTACATGAAGAAGAGAATTCAAGATGATAAGAAAAATGGTAGACTACAGTTCCTGTGAATCTCCATAGAAATCTGTTGGGTAGCAAGGAGAAGAGTATTCTCCCGATATAGAAGATACAATGAGGAGCTTGAGGGTAGAGATCATAAGTTGTAAAGCAGAAAATGACAGGTTGGTTGAAACTCATGAAAGACTTGCAATGGCTTAGGAGAAGTAGGTAGGGGTTAATGGAACAATCCTTCAAAGCTTGTCAAAGTTACAAAGGCATGGATGGTTAAGGATCAGTCAAGAGAAGGAAGAGAAAACTAATGGATCCTATGGTAGTAGATCTTGGTTTGGATAATGGGGATGTTAGTGTCAGTCTTTGCAGCCTTCCTCCAGTGATCAAACATGCTCTTACAAAGTGATTTTAAGGTGTCAAGGTCAAATTTTATCATTTCAGTGAGTCTTTAAGCAAAATTTCATCGCTAGGCATTAGGTCTAGGGTTTGATTTTACCCTTGTCAAAGTTGTCCAAATGACGTTCCATGTCACCATTCAACTGAGTGTACCATCATTCAAAGGTTTTTCATCCTCATGTCAAGTTCCATTGGGTCATTTTACACCTTGTTCATGCTTCAGTTGCGCCTAGGCAAGGTTCATTTCCCTCTCCTAGGGTTTTGAAGCTAATTTCTCTTGATGTTCCAATCTCGGAAAAAATTGTATCCTGATGTTCATACACCTTCCCTATCCATAAGTACCTTATTAAACACTTCCATCACTAAAATCCCCCAAATTCCTCATTTTCGCACAAACCCTAGTTTCTTGCTACAACTTGGCAATTTTCTAGGCTAGGCCTATGTTTTGCCTTTTTGGACCCCTTCACCTCACTCAATTTCTGAGATTCAACTTTCCCTACTTTATAACATCCCTCCCCACTTCCCAAAATTTTCTCAAGAATTTAGAAGCCCCCTATCCCCTTCATTTCACTTCATTTCGGCAAATCCCTTGTCCCACACATCGGGATAGGTTTCACTCAAATGATGTTTCTGAGCAATCAAAGATGAATTTGGGAAAAATGAGAGACATTTTGTCCAAAACAGACCAAGGAAGAAAAACCTCCTTCACTTTTTACACAGGTGTCATGGTTTTAGAGAAATGTCAAAAATACAATCGCCTTGGGAGAATTGATACACCTCTGAAGTGACCTTGGGAAATCAAGTTTTCTCCTTGCTTGGTTGGCCAAATGACTTGCTTGATGCATCAGATGATAACTAGACACAAATATATTTCCAATGAGCTATCATGAGCTCAATCTGGAGTTGAGGAAGGCACTCAAAAGTTGATTGCAACAGCACTCTACCTTGAGGCAGCCTCATCTGGCACATTTTGACCAGTCTTCGGAGATTTGATATTTTATAGGGGAAATGAAATCCAAATTGAAAAATTCTAGTTTAATTGGAAAATAGACTCAAATACCTTTCAAACGAGCTATCCTGCACCCAATTGTGACGCCAGGAAGGCCTCCAAAAGGCTCCTGCAAAAAGGCGCGACACATATAGCTTTGGGCGCAACGCTTAGGATTGAGAGCTCCAAATCAAGAATGGTTTGCATTTTTGGATTCAGCATGAAAAATCATGACTGATGGTACATGGCCAAGAAATTTGGAGCATTTTTGGGGCATTTTTGGTCATTTGACAAATTTTTGTGCACAAAATAGGGTTTTTCTCCCTGTGCGCGCTTAGGATTGGGAGCTCCAAATTGCAAATGGTTTGCATTTTTGGATTCCGCATGAAAAATCACGACTAATGGTGCATGGAACAGAAATTTGGGCATGATTTGAGTCTCCAGGAGGTCAAAAACACTCAAAAAATGACCTCTCTGCCCTATTTTGACACACAGGAAGCAGTCTTGGGAGAATGAAGAGTTGGAGGGGCAAATTAGCAGCAAATTCAGAAATTCCACTTGGGTTGGAAAGTAGACAGGCCAGGCTTTCCAACAAGCACACTTGGGGACAATTTGGACTCCTGCAGGTACCTCAAAATAGCCTCCAAAGTGGCGCAGCGCATATAGAATTGGGCGCGGCGCATATAGAGAAAAAGGCCAAATTCACCTCCGTTTTACGAAATTTTGATTCGCGACTTTCTCCAAGTGGGCCCACTCATCTATTATTCACTTGTTTCGGCACATAAGGCAAATTTTAAAGTATTTTCACTCCATGTTGGCTTCTATCCAAGTGGCAAAGGAAGGCAAACTGTCACCCAAGCCATTTGTCATTTTTGTAACGCTGCACCTGTAGCTAATGGTTGGCTTTCCATCTCCATTTTGTAATTATTTGAGAAACTCCCCAACTCTTGGTCGTTCTATTTCCTCATGGCATAGTCTATTTATTGTACGCAAACCATTTGCAAAGGGTTGGTGGTAATTTCTGGGAGACTGTGGGAGAGAAACTCAGTTCTTCATTGTATATTTTGACAAAGAATTAATGAAAGGCAGCGGCTCTGGTTCATGAGATTCTTGTGGTGTGAGTGTAGAAAATGTGTCTCTTATGTTTCATATGTATTTCGTTATGTTTCAAAGTTCATTTCATATTCATTTCCAGTGAAATTTTCTAAGTTAGATAAGGTAGAATTCATTTTTATTGCTCTGCATGTGGGAAAATTTCATGTTCAGTGTTCTTCTTCTGTTGAAAAGGATTCATGTTGTCCATGCCCTTTTCACCCTCCTAAGCAATCTCTCCATTCCGCGTTATTTCAAACTAAATTGCTAGACTTTCCGCCTATCTTGCCTCACGAAGTAATCTGTGCCTTTGTATTAAATTCTGTGCTCATTGCTGTCCGTTGGTCCCATACCATCCTAGAAACTCAGTCATTCATAAAAAATTGTTTCTTGTATCCATAATTACTTACTAGCCTAAGATCAATATTTCACTGTAAGTCATCTAAGACCATTTCGTTTACTTATTCACTGAGCGTGACTCGGAGAGAGCCCTCTCCTGTTCTGGTAGGGCTAGCTACCAGACTGAGCGTGGTTTGTGGTTACCTTGAATTTTGCCTTCCTTCAGCCTAAGGTGGATTTAGGTGCTAATAGGGGACAAATTTAGAGGTGGCAAATCATTGGATACACCTGACAGGAAGACTAGAATATATGGGCATCATTTTAGTTCCTCATCTAGGAGACATCATTATAGTCATCACCATCATCATTCTTATAGGAGGGGTGAGTATTTTCCTAAGGAGTTCAATAAAGTCAGGCCTCCTACATTTGATGGAGAGATGAAGAAGTCACAATATGCAGAGGCATGGATGCTTGGAATGAAGAAATTATTTAGATTGAATAGCTATTTAGATAACATGAAAGCCAAGATAGCCACTTTTAGTCTTAAAGGGAAAACAAATATATAATGGGAAGATGTAAATAATGTCAAGGGAATTCAGGAAGAAGACTTGATTTGGGATGAGTTTCATAGGCTATTCAAGAAGAAGTACCTATCGGAGAGGTACTATAATGATAGAGCTAAGGAGTTTTATGAGCTACATATGGGTTCTATAACATATGATGAGTAAACTAGAAAATTCTTGGAGTTGTTGAGGTATGTGCCATATCTCAAGGAGGAGAAGGCTAATATTTAGAGATTCATCAGTGGATTGCCAACAACATATAGAGATTGGATTGAGTTTGATGAGCCGAGATAGTTAGAGGTAGCTATCCGTAAATTGAAGCATTGTTATGACCAATCAAAGTGAAAATTTGAGCCTAAATGTGACTTGAAGGGAAATGAGAAAGTAAAACGAAAATGACCACTGAAGCGGGGAAGACCTCAAGATGTAGGTGAGAAAGAAAATGTTGCTCCTTACAAGAAGTTTAGTGCAGTTGAGAAAGAAAATGTTGCTCCTTACAAGAAGTTCAGTGTAGTTTAGAAGGGACATATGTCGTAGCCTAGAGAGCAACAAACTGGAGATGATAGTAGAGCACTGTTGCAATATTGGATATATGGCAACGATTGGTGTAAGAAGGATTGTCCATTGTACAAGGGAGGTAGGCCTCAGATCTATAGTGTTCAGGAGGCACAAATAGTTGGGGATGTTGGTCATGGTGTTCCTTGAATTTATGTGGTTATGGAAAACAAGCAAGAAGATCAATAAGCATCTATCATTGAGATGGACGATAGGCTTTGTGATCAAGTTATTTATATTTTGATTGATCCTGGATCTAATTATAGTTATGTTAATATTGACCTGGTGGATAAGTGTGGCTTAAGAAAAGAAGTTCATGCAGAGTCCTGGTTGGTGTAATTGGCTACAGGTACGAAGAAGAGAGTTCGTCAATGGGTAAGATCTTATACATTTGAGTTGAATGGTATGCCTACAACAACACATTTGAATGTACTTCTATTGGGATCGTACTGTATGATTTTGGGTATGTATTGGCTGTATCTTCAAAGGACCAAGGTAGATTGCTATGACAAGGCTATTGAATGCATGGATGATGAAGATAATCATACAGGGGAAGAATAATCGTACATCAGTGAGGATGGTCACAACTATGCAGGCTAAGCATAGTTGCAGAAAAGGGTGTGTGATGTTTGCAGTTCATATTTCTAGTGACAAGAGTAAGGATGTTGAGGATACAAAAATATTCAAGAGGTACCCTGTATTGCAACAGGCTCAAGATGTGTTTCCAGTTGATAATCCAAAGTTGCCACTACACAGGGAAGAAGAGTTTTCTATTGAATTGGTGCCAGGGGCAACACCCACATGAAAGGCACCTTATAGGATGAGCACTCAAGAATTAATAGAGTTAAAGTTGCAGTTGAAGGAAATTCTTGATAAGGGATACAGTAGACCAAGGGTATCACCTTGGGGTGCACCATTATTGTTTGTGAAGAGGAAGGATGGTACTATTATATTGTGCATTTATTACGGGCAGCTGAACAAGGTGATGATAAAGAACAAGTATTTATTGTCAAGGATTGATGACTTGTTTGATCAGTTGAAGGGAGCAACATTGTTCGCAAAGATAGATTTGCAATCAGGATACTATCAAGTACGCATCAAAGAAGAGGACATCTACAAGGCTGCCTTTAGGACAAGGTATGGGCATTATGAGTTCGTTGCAGTTCCATTTGGTTTGACTAATGCTCCAACTATTTTTATGTGTTTTATGAATAGTGGGTTGTGTCCTTATCTAGAAAAGTTCGTTATTGTTTTCATTAATGACATCTTGATATAGTCTAAGAATGGGGAAGAGCATGTCAATTATGTTAAAAATAGCAACAAGAAATGCTAAAAATAGAAGTGCTAAAAATAACACTGCTATAAATAGCAGTTTGGGTGCCAGTGTTGGACATAGCAACAAGGAATGAAAAATGGAAGTGCTAAAAATAACATTGCTACAAATAGAATTTCGGGATACCTTCCAATTTTAGTTAGTCCTTGAGCTAAAATTGAGAAGTAAAATTCAAATTTGTTCTTAGCAGCTGTTTGATTAATAATTACTTAATTCATCTTAAGTTAATTAGTTGGAGAAAATCAAACATAAAGTCTATGTGAAGACATGCAATAGTTTCTCCATTGATTGATGAATTTATCCCTTAGTTAAGGAGATGAGGATGAGTTGTACTTTGAGTTGTAATTAGTTAGCTCAGTTAACTGAGTTAAGTCCAGTTAGATTAGTTCCAACAGTTTGTTGAATTAATTGTGAGTTCAGTTAGTGAATGCTAGCATGCATGTAACTGCTTCTCTCCAGATAACTGAATATTCTCTCATAAATAACTCATGCATGTCAGTTCATTTAGA
Source organism: Pinus taeda (assembly GCA_000404065.3). Lineage (NCBI taxonomy): Eukaryota > Viridiplantae > Streptophyta > Pinopsida > Pinales > Pinaceae > Pinus > Pinus taeda. The sequence continues at coordinate 10,142 of APFE030972941.1, forward strand.
TACCCAATTGAGATTAGAGGAAGGGATAGTGTACTATCAGTTGGAGGATTTTTCCTATATAGGAAACTCATCAATACAGAAGGAATTATCTCCTTCAGGATTACGGAGTTACTACTGATCCAAGTGAGCAGTGTGAGGTGGGAATTTACACAAGTGGAAGCACTGGAACCCAGGAAAAACTACACAAGGAAATAGGAGGTTTGGAGGGCAAAGGAGAAGGTTTGTGAGAAGCCTTTGACTATCTATGAGCAATAGAGGGATTGTACTGAGAGCAGGATAGTTTGTGAGCTAATGCTTTGTGTAATCTGGACATATTTCCACTTGTATGATATTACAGAGATTGGGGTTTTAGGCCGAGGCTTTCCCCAGAGTATTCTTCTATGTTCATGTGTGATTCCTTTCTCATTCTCAGTTATCTGTGTTCTATTTGATCTTGCTCATATTCGAAAGCTTCAGCAAAGTTTGTTGTATAAGTAGATCTTGTATTTTGCTTTTGTATATTGCATAATCTGTTGATCTACAGTGAGAAATTCTACATGGTATCAGAGCAAAGGTGATCAAAGTGGAGAACAACATATGAAGAAGAGAATTCGAAGTAAAAAAAAATTGGGCCGTGAGTTTTTAGAGCAGATCTGAAATTTTTTGTACAAATTTTTCAGAAACAAATAGAAGATCTGGATTCCTTCCAGAAAAATACCCAAATTAAAAAAAAATGGTTGAATCTGAGTTTGGATGAGGGAGATATCGTTGATTTACAATCATCTCTTAGAAAATTTCGCGACAACAGGAAAGATGAAACAGATTGGTGTGCTAGCCAAGAACCTGTCAGGCCAGGCAATAACTCTCCAATAGGTAGTAAAACTGATTCAATTCATTTCATTAGGTAGGCTATTGTTATATACAAAAGGGTGTGACTGCTCAGTTCATCTTCTGAAGACTGTTCACATTCCTAATTTAACTATTTACATAAATTCACCCAATTGTGAGGATTAGGTGTCAACATTCCCCCCCTTAATCTGAAGGGATGTTGGTGAGTCCAAGCATCGTTCTGAATCTTTCAAGTTTTTCTCTTCCAAGCGCTTTGGTGAAGATGTCTGGAATTTGCTCATTTGTGGAGCAATGACGGAGATGGATTGTTTTGGCCTCAACATGATGTCGGATCAGATGATATTTAGTATTGATGTGCTTTGTTCGATCATGGAACTTTGGGTTCTTGGCCAACTTTATTGCAGAGGTGTTGTCAATCATGAGTGGAGTTGATTGTACTTGTTTTACCTAAAAATCTTCAAGAATTTTCCTGAGCCACACATTTCTTTTGTTGCTTCAGCTGCTGCCACGTATTCTGCTTCTGTTGTGGAATCTGCTGGAACTGATTGTTTGCGTGATCTCTAGGAGACAGCTCTTGATCCAAGACTCATAGCATATCCTGAAGTAGATACCCCAGTTTCTTTGTCTCCATCGAAGTCTGAATCAGAGTATCCGATCAAACTGAAGTCATCCACCTGTGTGTACTCGATTCCATAGTCTTGAGTTCCCTTTAAGTACTTTAGAACTCTTTTTGAAGCAAACCAATGTCCCTCACAAGGCTTTTGCATAAACCTGGAGAGGATTCCAACAGCAAATGAAATGTCTGGTCTGGTAGTAGTAAGGTAGTTGAGACTTCCTACAAGCCGTCTATACTTTGTTGCATCCTCAAATTCCTTTCCTTCAATAGATGTGAGCTTTAAGTTTTGTTCCATTGGAGTAGTAAGAGGATTGCACTCTGTCATGCCAAACCTGTTCAACAAATCTCAAATGTATTTCTTTTGAGAAAGAAATATGGACTTTGGATGTTGGATTACTTCAATGCCAAGATAGTAATGAACATAGCCCAAATCAGTCATTTCAAAACTTTTCCCCAATTCCTTCTTTATGGATGCAATGTAGCTTTCATTGTTCCCTGTCATTAAAAGATCATCTACATATACCACAAGATATATAACTGTTTTTCCAACTTTCTTGACAAATAAAGTTGCATCACCAAGATCAAAATGATTGAAGTTGAGTTTCAGAAGATGCTCAGTTAGTTTTTCATACCAGGCTCGTGGTGCTTGTTTGAGGCCATACAAGGACTTCACAAGTTTGCATACTTTATGTTCATGTCCTTTCACAGCAAATCCTTCAGGCGGGACATAAAGACATTCTCTTTTAGATCTCCATTCAAGAAGGCAGTTTTTACATCCATTTGATGGACTTTCCAACCGTTCTGAGCTGCTAGTGCAAAGAGTGTCCGGATGGTGGCCCATTTTTCTGTGGGGGCAAAAGTTTCCTCATAATTGACCCCTTCCTTCTGTGCAAAACCTTTTGCCACAAGCCTAGCTTTGTTCTTGTCAAGTGAGCCATCCGCTTTGTACTTGTTCTTGTAGACCCACTTGTAGCCAATTGGTTTGGTTCCAAATGGAGGATCAACCAGCTTCCAAGTGCCATTCTTTATGAGGGCATCATACTCATTTTTCATCACTTCTTTCCATTCATCATGAGAAGCAACTTCTCTAAAGGAAGTTGGTTCAAAATCTGTAGACAAGTTCAACTCACAATCATAAGAAACATCCATATCAACAGGTGAATTAGAGTCATCTACATCACCTCCATTTTTTCGGTTTGAATTTCTGGTTCCTATTTTTCCAATTTCATCAGGATGAACACTTTCAAGTGTCTTCATTAGCCACTTTGGGGGACCTTTCTGAGATGGTCCAAGCTGCTCTGTTGATTGAGTTGGGGCTGAATCAAGATTGAGTCTCCCAATTCTATCAATTACGTCACTTAAAGCATCATCTGTTGTTGGAGTTTCATGTGGGGGAGAGTGTTCTTCAGAAGAAGATTCCACATGTTGATCTATAATAGGAATTCCCCCTTCAAGATGTGGAATCTGATTATCAAATTCTTGAAATGATTTTGTTTTTGCGAATCCAGCCAAGTGATCAAGTTGCCGCTCAACAACATTCTCAGATTTGGATTATTCAAGAAATATTACATCTCTAAATACAACAAACTTTTTATTTACTTCATCATAGAGACGGTATGTTTTGGAGG
>APFE030972941.1:14663-29377 GCA_000404065.3 Pinus taeda
CAACTCATTGAAGATGAGGGTGTGTTTTATCATCCGGGACCATTCAGGATAGTTCTCCTTGCCAATGAGAACTATTCCTACCATGGAGATGATTGAATTCATTCTGTAAAAAAAAAATTTGCTGATAGAAATAATACTTCTGCCAATGTACTCAAAAAGGCATTCTCAAAATATTTGAAAACCACAATGTGACCCATATAAATCCATCATTGTATAAATTCACCTCACATAAACCTCATATAAGTTTCATATAAGTCCATCATATAACTCTCATAAAACTTCACCTTATAAATCTTATAGAAATCTCATAAAACTTCACCTATAAATACCATGGTCATGAGCATTCTTTGAACTGTAATTTATAGTGGTCAACCTCGGCAAAGCATCAAATCAAGTTATGGGTGAACCAAGTTATGGAGGCCAGCGCTCAAAACTTATTTGAAATTCGAACTATTCAAAATGTATTGAAACCATTCACCATACCATTTGATCATATACCATTCAGGCATGTGAAAAATATCATGTCATAACTCATTCGAACTTATTTGAAACAGGCAACAAGCGTATTTATTTGAAATATTCAAAGCATATGTCAGCAGCATTCAAAACCACGTTCAAAACTTATGAGAGTTTCACAGCAGTAATTTAAAAACACGTAGGCAACACTTATTTGAAAACAACAGCATCATTCCGCCAACCTTAATCCAGTACAGTGCTACACCGTTGAGCCACAGCGGCAACGCTTATTTGAAAACAACAACATTTGTTTGAAAGCACCACAAACAAGGGAAGAGACCTGGGCTCATCAACGCTTTCACCTCCATTCGATATCATTCGATATATGAAAATGTTCATACAATATGACAGGACAGGCAGCATTTATTTGAAACAGGCATTCGATACCATATTAAAAACGTAAAAGAAACAATGAAATATCAAAGCCCTCCAAATTGCGTGCACCCCTTCTTTGTATCATAGAGGAATTGAATCAATCGTTAAACATGTATGGGCTCTTGGTACATAAAGGTCTGTCAAACGCAACAAATGTATTTAAGGCAGTATTTAAAACAGTGGTGATACCGCTTCTGCTCATCACGCTTCCGCTGCTGGGCTTATCACGTTTCAACTGTGTTAACGGTATGTCGATTCAACAGCGTTTGTCTGCCTTCCACTCTGGATAGAGGAATTCTTCAAAAAAAACGCAGATGCACCAAGTAATCATTCACCAAATTAATCCTTTAGAGGACAGAGGCATTGAGGATAGTGCTCAGGTCAGAACGATAGAGGACAGTGCTCAGTGGACAGTGCTCAGACCAGCGTACAGCCCACAGTAGCAAAAATGAAGGGAGTTACAACTTATTTTGAGAACCTGGCTCTGATACCATGTCAGGCTAGGCAGTAACTCTCCAATAGGCAGTAAAACTAATTCAATTCATTTCATTAGGTAGGCTATTGTTATATACAAAAGGGTATGACTGCTCAGTTTATCTTCTGATGACTGTTCACATTCCTAATTTAACTATTTACATAAATTCACCCAATCGTGAGGATTAGGTGTCAACAGAACCTATATGCACTTGAGGTACAAGATGCATGCAAAGCCTTGAGGAACAAGGCAAATGTTAGATACTTGGTGGTTTAGAGGGAGAGTAAATTACCTCTCAACATGCAGCGCTAGAAGAAGTCTCAAACAATTATGGAGGAGCCACAATTGGTGAAGCAACTTCAGTAGGTTGTGGAGCGGCCACAACTAGAGAAGCCGAGAGGAGATCGAGTGGAGGCATATACCATGCAAAGAACTCTAGTAGGGGGAAATTTCGAGCCAAGTGGGCAGAGGGATCACATGCATCCATACCTCCAGGTAGAGTGGGGCGATGTGGAGTGATAGTCCCAAGAAGGCTGAAAGAGGGGTAGGATCTTTGAGGTACCTAACCTCTTTGATTAGAACTTGCTACGGGAGCATGATGAGGAGTAGTAGGATTGGCTGAGTGGGTAGAGGCAGATGCGGATGGAGCAGCAGAGAGAGCTACAGTGTAGGAATCCCAAGACAGTGCAGAGCTAGCAAGCTGCAACAATGCGAGAGGCACAAGAGTGTTGCACTAGTGCAGGATGGCACAGAAAGGTGTGAAACAGTGCGAGATGCATGGATTGTTGTAGCAGCTTAGAGGTCAGAGAGGGAGCACTTGTCAGCACCAGAGGAAGCTTCAGCATCAGAGGATGTTTCTACCCTAACAGGGAGGTCAGTTGGGAGATTTTTTGTTTCTAGAGTTGATGGAGCAACAACACTTGGGAGAAGTGTTTCATGCAAAACATTCCAAAGGTTCAGGATCATGTTGGAATTGAATGCCTTTCTTGTTGAGAGGGAGTGTTGAAAATAGAAAAATAAATGCTAAAAATAGAAGTGCTAAAAATAGCACTGCTATAAATAGCAGTTTGGGTACCAGCGTTTCACATAGCAACAAGGAATGAAAAATGGAAGTGCTAAAAATAACATTGCTATAAATAACATTTCGGGATACCTTCCAATTTTAGTTAGTCCTTAAGCTAAAATTGAGAAGTAAAATTCAAATTTTTTCTTAGCAGCTGTTTAGTTAATAATTAATTAATTCATCTTGAGTTAATTAGTTGGAGAAAATCAAACATCAAGTCTATGTGAAGACATGAAAGAGTTTCTCCATTGATTGAGGAATTTATCCCTTAGTTAAGGAGATGAGGATGAGTTATACTTTGAGTTGTAATTAGTTAGCTCAGTTAACTAAGTTAAGTCCAGTTAGATTAGTTCCAACAATTTGTGGAATTAATTGTGAGTTTAGTTAGTTAATGCTTGCATGTATGTAACTGCTGCTCTCCAAATAACTAAATATTCTCTCATAAATAACTCATGCATGTCAGTTCAGTCAGAGACCCAATTGAGATCAGAGGAAGGGATAATGTACTATCAGTTGGAGGATTTTTCCTATATAGGACACTCATCCATGCAGAAGAAATTATCTCCTTCAGGATTGCGCAGTTACAACTGAGCCAAGTGAGTAGTGTGAGGTGGGAATTTATACAAGTGGAATCACTGGACCCTAGGAAAAACTGCTCAATGAAATAGGAGGCTTGGAGGGAAAAGGAGAAGGTTTGTGAGATGCCTTTGACTGTCTATGAGCAGCAGAGGGATTGTACTGAGAGCAGGATAGCTTGTGAGCTAATGATTTGTGTAATCAAACATATTTCCACTTGTATGATATTACAGAGATCGGGGTTTTAGGCTGAGGCTTTCCCCAGAGTATTCTTCTGTGCTCATGCATGATTGCTTTCTCATTCTTAGTTATATGAGTTTTATTTGATCTTGCTCATATTCGATTAAGCTTCCGCAAAGTTTGTTGTAGAAGTAGATCTTGTATTTTGCTTTTTTATATTGCATAATTTGTTGATCTACAGTGAGAAATTCTACAGAGCATTTATCACTAGTGTTGATATTTCTAAGAGAGAATTAGTTGTATGCTAAGCTTATAAAGTGTAGTTTCTTTTAGATAGAAGTACACTAATTGGGACATGTTGTTTCCAAGAATGGCATAGCAATAGACCCGGAAAAGATAAAGGCTATCATGGAGTGGGAAAATCCTACAAATGTAGAGGAAATCAAATCATTCATGGGATTAGCAGGTTACTACAGGAGGTTCATCAGGAACTTCTCATGCATTGCATATCCTATTGCATCATTACAGAGGAAAGGTAAGAAGTTTGAATGGATAGAGGATTGTGCAACCAATTTTGAGCAGTTGAAGCAATTGTTGACAAATGCTCCAGTGTTAAATATTGTAGATATGGATAAAGAGTTTGTAGTATGTACATATGCTTGCAAGAGAGGGCTTGGTGGAGTCCTTGTGCAGGAGGGATCATTGATATGCTATGAGTCTAGGAAACTGAATGAGCACGAGAAGAACTATGTGACTCATGATCTTGAGTTGGAAACTATTATTTATGAATTGAAGATGTGGAGACATTATCTTCTTGGGAGGAGTTTTGTGTTGATGAGTCATCACAGTGGGTTGAGATATCTATTTAACCAACCAAATTTAAATGCTAGGCAAGCTAGTTGGTTGGTTACCTTTAGTGAGTTTGACTTTGAGATAAGTTACATTAAGGGAAAGGAGAATAGGGTTGCAGATGCTCTATGCAGGAAAGTGCAGTTGAGCCATTTTACAGTAGTGATCTCATATTGGATAGATTTACATGCTCAGATATTATAGTCAGGTTAGTAGGATGAGAGGTATAGTGAGAAACCCTCCTCCCACATCTACCCAAGCAACTCGCCAGCCAAGGTAAACATGCGACGAGAAGCCACTATGATATGATTCAACCTCCTAAGTCACATTAAGGAAGTGGAACTGATGGAAACACGCCATACATACATTCAATATCAGCATTAGTATCATCAAGAGCCAATCCAACCTTTCTACTAACTAGCCCCTAGGTCCCATCGAGATTTTGGACAACTTGACGTCTAAACACTCTCATGCTATGGACATGCCAGTGTCCAGGGACCTCTAGACACTCTCGCAGGCCTACAAGTCAGCGTCCAAGGACTCTTTTGTAAAATGTTGTGCCAACGTCCCCAAGATTTTAGCCACATTTTTAGGACCAAAGCCCAGGTCATTTCCTAGAATTGAATGACATCTCTAGAATAGTCAAATAAGAATGAAACGACAGTATAAATTCAATCACTTGAATGAGACCTTGACTGGACCCCTACTAAACTTGACAGGCATTTTGTCAAACATATTGCGAATATGTAATCTACAACTGTAAATAATAGATCTGAGCATAGGGGTCTCATACTCAGCTGAGAATCGCTAAGAAGAACTGATGCCTCAACAGATCAACTGTCATTTCATCCACTAGATCATAGATACATTGATCATTTAGTTAAAAGTAAAAACATGATGAGATCCATACATAGCTACTATTATAAAACACAGATATAACCAGCATAATAGCAACATAAATACCAATGAAATCACAACCATATAAACCACATATAATCCAATATAATACTCATAGAATTATAATTAGAAATAACCTCATATTGACGATGCAAAATCCAAACCTGGGATGGGATTTCCATGTTCCACCCGACCATAGAATGGTTGAGCCAAATCTCTCTTCAGTCATTCACCCTCGTGCCATATTCCAAGCATGAATGTGGTATCTCATAGAACACATCAATCCAAAACCATCCAAGGCTTCCAAAGGCCATCCACATTAACCCATCAAATAATGATTCCACCTCATGGTTAGACATCAAAAAACCATCATTAGGTTGGTCTCTATCCAAGCCTTCCAAGGCTTCCATAGAGTTTGTCCAACCAAAGCTTCTAGGACTAATAACTCAAACCAAGCTAAGGAAACATGAGAACCAACCAAAAAAAATAGGGAAAATAATTCCACAATCACCATGTTTATCCAAGAAATCGAAAGGCTAGGCAATCCACTGTCAATCCTGACCATCCTCCATGCCTATGCCAGATCACAACCAATAGACCACATGCATATTCCATGCATGCCAAAACTAGTGAGGAAAACATACTTGCAACTCGGTACCTACAACCAAATCCCATTGTAGTTGTTGATCCCGATGTCCTCTTGCACTTTCCAGCTCTTCCTTTTCCTTCTTGCTCCAAAATCCATGTATGCCACACCCTCCTGTTACACAACATTTTATCACTGTCCTTGTACTCCATGTTCCTTGATCCTGAAGGACCTCTATAGTGAACCCCGCATGCTTTGCCTTCATGGAGAAACTCCCATTATGTCCCTCTTCATGAGTATATCATTTCCCTTTTGTACCATTTCCCCTAAAACTTCTGTTTTGCGCAATTTACAAAGCCAACACTAATGACCTTTGTCTCCCCCGCGCCGATGTGCAGATATTAGCACTAATCCCTGAGCCGATTAATGCGACTGAGATGTGTTCCGGTTGCGTCGGTCCTATTATGGAAAGTTTTTAAAATTATAACCGAAGCTTCCATCTCCAGAAGCTCCGTAATGGAAGTTTGGTAAATGGTTTGGCCGAATGGGGTCAAGGATGACAATTTGAGCTCCTTTCCCCTATAATGATGGAACTATCTCAAGGGATAAGTCCTCCCATGAGAAGAGGATCCATCTCCCATCCATATTTCCTATATAAACCTCCCTTCTTCCCAAGCACAATCTAGTTACAGAGTTAGAGTTTTGGCTGAGTGTGAGTATACTATTTTTATTAGACAAGCAAGCTATTACTAGATGTAGTGATCTAGTTGTGTGAGGGAGAAGTGTGTTTGGTTTGGAGAGAAGCTTAAAGGTAAGAGCCTTTAAACTATTGTTGTTTGAAGCCATCATGAAGTGCTAGCAGAAGTGTGTGGGAACCTGGTCTTGTCAGAGGAAGACTGTGACGTCAAGACAAATGGCTGTAATCTCTCTTTAATATTAATATATGCAACTATCTATTGATTTCCTACATGTTTTGTAATATTACATATTCGTTTCTTAGTGCTTCTTGACTCATTAAGTAGGTTGAATTGAAATTTGTCTATTATTATGTTTGTGTGCTGTTGTTGTTTAGTTGTTTCAGGAACTTGAAGAAGGAAGCGAGAGATTGCTAGAGCAAGCAAGTGAGGACATCATCAAGAAGGATAAGCAACCAAGAGGTAGGCCCTCTTGATTGATTCTAACCTAAGGAAATCTTCCATAGAATGTATCTGTTGTGGCTAGACCCATTATCAGGTTAGAGAAATTCATTCGTGTCCACACTTATAATTTTACTTCACCACAAATTGGTGACTCCATTGGGGAGATCCCATATTTTGTTTGTTTTGGATTTCGTGATGTCGTGAGAACTTTGCTAGTTTCGCATTTTCCCTTTTGTTCTGTTTCTTTTCTCTTGCTTACTAGCTTAAGTGTAAAATTCATAGTAGTAGATCTAACCCTTATTTTGGATTTTTTATTTTTATTTTTCCTTAGTTCTCTCAGACAACACATTTAATTGGCTGATAGTTGTGCCGACCAGTGTGAATTGCGGAGGAACAGTCGCACCGACCAGCCTCTGGCGCTTGTTGTCACTTAGGCAGTCATGCCGATCCCTGTAAGTGAAGGTTAGGCTAGACCCCAATCTTGGTTAGTGTGTTCTTCTCTTGTGTTTTGGACCCCATGAGCCCTTTTGAATACCTTCTCCCTGACTAGAGAGCTTCATTTAGCTTGGTTTGTGTGCTTGCTTGGTTTAGCCCACCCTCTGATGTGTTAACTTTGGCCCTGTGTGAAGTACTTTTTTATTTTTTCTTTGAATCCCTCGATTAGTGCTAGCTGTCAGTGAGGCAGTCGCACCAATTTGGCCATCAATGCTAGTTGTAGTACTAATCATTCATGTTGGTCGTGGCTATCGATGCTAGTTTTCAGTTAGGCAGTCGTGCCAGTCTCAGGGGTAAGAAAAAATCAGAATTTCTCCCATTCCAGTGCTAGTGTGTCTCGACCCTCATACTCTCTTCTTCCACTAGAGGTGACTAGGATCTTTTTTTTGCTTCATTTTCAATTGAATGAGTGAAAGAGTCTCGTTTGTTCTCTTATTTCGAGTGTCTCTTTTCTCTTTCCAAGAATAGATTACATTGCTTGGTTTGTCGATTGAAGCATTCATGTGTTTGGTTTGTTCGATTCAAAGAAGAAGTTTCTTTTAGTTTCATTTATCATGCTTTGGATTTGATTCATGATTGTTTGTTCGAAATTGTGAAAATTTTCATTTAAAGTGCTTTATGTGAAAGATTCATTTTGCATTTTATGAAAAGAAGAACAACATTCTAGTTTACTTAAGAGAAAGTATTTCATTAGTAGCGTTATTGAGAAGCTAGAATTCCATCATCATAAGCATTGGAAATGAAATGAAACTTCTTATGTTTTGTAGGAATATTAAGTGCATTTAGGAGATTTATTTGTGAAAGATTTCATTCTTCAATTGTTGCATTAATTTTGTGTTCTCTATCTCTCAATTAGTGATAACTTTCATCGAAGACAAATATCTCTTTTCTCATATAGCTGCATATAGGATTTTTCCGATGACAGCAGTAGGGCCTTGTAATTGAAACCTAATTCAAGATAAACCGTTAAAATTTATTGAATTAACCTAAGGAAGCATTGAAACTTAACACTCATATTTAGTTGTCTAGGCTAGAGACGTGTTCTAGCGTCTTTAAACCTAGCAGCTATTGTTAGCTTCGGCATTAGACAACACTAGTACGGATTTGTGATCCCCACACTGTTGCGTATATAAAGTGATACCCCACTAGGCCTACAATCCTTTATCCATTGGAAGCTGAGTTGGCCGCCTTGCAAATGTGATACACCGAACACAACATTCGGGGAGATTTCTTGCCCATACTTCTCAGTTCACCGAGAGGTATTTTGCAGTTCACGGTTGCTTGGTAATCCTTTCTACCTAGATCATCCAGAGCAGACATATTTTTATCTTTAATGACTCTTTAAATTTTAAAATATCACCTGAGCACTTGTCCTTTCGAGCTTGTTTCAAATAGAAAATGATATAATCATCTTTCGCCCTTTTCTTGACTCTTAAAACATGAAAACGAAAAGTTTTGTTTCAATGTTCTAAAATTAACTTCCCACAAAATATTTGTGGTAAAAGTTATCTTCCTTAGTAATTATTTAGAGTCGATTCCAATGGAAAAAAATTCTAGAGTCCACTAGTCAAGGGTTCCCCTTGGAAGGGAATCCTAGTCCTTTTCCTTCTTTTGGAAATGCTGGTGCTCCTTATATGGCAACGTTGTCCCTCCCTAGGTTAACCATTGGTTTACCTATCTAGTTATCTTCGACATCGATGATCCTGAGTGTCCCAAATCCTGCGCCGATGTCTCCTTCATTTGAATCATGTCACGATGATTCTAAGGTTGACCCCTCACCTTCTTCCCCATTTCTTCACCCTCCTCTTCTACTTCGCCTGATGAAAGTTTCAAATCCAATAACTAGGAGGCTAAGAAGAAGAACATGAAGAAGAAGAAGACATATAATCGAGAGGCCAGCCATGCATCTGTTACTCAAAATGTACCTCCTGTAGAAAAACCTTTTGATCCTTTGCAAAAGGTAAAATTCCCTTGTAGGTTGTGTAAGGGTGACCATCTCCTTCGAGACTGTCCTGGCATTCCCAGTGTCTTAGAGGTATGGCCTCAAGACCTGAACCAACCATCCTTGTCGATCTCTGGAGATCATGTCGATGCTACGCCTTCAGTTAATGATGGTAAGAAGAAGGGAAAGATTGGATTCCCCTGTAGGTTGTGTGAAGGAGAGCATCTTCTTCACCTTTGTCCTCTTATGAACAAAGCTTCCAAAGTTTTGGAAAACCTTGCAGCTCCTCAACCCCAACTTCTTGTTGGTTATGAGAGGATTTCTTCTGACCCTCTCCCAGTTGGTAAAGAGATTAAATTGGATTCATCTCTTGCCCATCCTGCTTATCCTGAGCATGGCTCTCTTGTATCTGTTCCCGACCAACCATTGCTCAAAAAGAGTGTTGACTTGGTTCCGCCACCAGTTGCTTAGTCTGTTTCGGAAGAGAGTGGTGATCATACTGCTCATGTTCTTCTTGTTTCCTCAAATTTTCATGAATCAAAGGGTGACCCTCCCATCCTAGTTGTTAAGGAGAGTCCTTCTCCTATTCCTGTACAACATGGGGGTATTCATATGATACCCCCACCAAGTAGTTTTTTTGTCTCTTTCAATTGGGGTCCATTGATTGCTTTCCACCTCCCATCTTGTGTGCCTTTACAGATTATAGTACAAGCCCATAATATGGTAGTACTTGGCACTATATTATATGAAGGTGCATCTGTTAGCATCATGTCTTCTACTACTTGGCAAGCACTGGGTTCCCCACAGCTTGTGTCTGTCACCCAGAATCTGTTGGCTTTCAACGGAGGAACTAGTCATCCCTTGGGGATCCTTTCGAAGTTCCCTATTAATTTGGGAGGAAAGACCATCTATATAGATGTGATGGTAGTCCAAGGACCCTTAGATTTCAATCTTCTCCTTGGATGCAGCTATGTTTATGTCATGGGAGATCTTGTTTCTTCACTTTTCCATGTGGTTTGTTTTCCACACGAAGGGAGAATAGTGACCATTGATCAATTGTCATTCATTGGTCACCAGACGCCTCCTTTGAAACCATCACCCCCTATCAGCTCTTGTTTGCAACCAATACCTTCCCTGCCATAGGTCAATTATGTGACTACCCGTTTCGTCTCTGCATCTGTTGATTATCTCACAGATGGTATGGTACAATATGTACTGGGGGCATTGGAACCCGATTTGTCTTTGATACCAAATGACATGTTTTCCTCCAAAAGCGAGGTCCTTCCATGTAGTGAAGACCTCTTGGGAGCCATGTTCTCATATGGTCCATGAATAGATGTATGAGGATAGTTCCTGGTCTTGTTTCAACCTCGGTAAAAAATGAAGCAAAGGGTACGAGGATAGTTATTTTTCTTATGTCAACCTCGTTTAAAAAATGAAACAAGGGTCATGAGGATAGTTCCTGGTCTTGTGTTAACCTCATTAAGAAATGAAACAAGGGATGAGAATAGTTCCTTGCCTTGTGTCAAGCTTGTTAAAAATGAATCGAGGTGTCCAAGGATAGTTTTTCATGTATCTACCTCGTTAAAAATGAAACAGATGTTTGAGGATAGTTCTTTTACTGTGTCAACCACGTTAAAAATTGAAGCAACTCCCTTTTCCAAATCGAGTCTTTGATTAAGATCTCGTAAAATCCCAGTCGAGTCTTTCCAAGATCTCGTAAGTGAACCTCCATTCCATCCACCTGGTTGATTGAAATGAATCTTGGGGGGCATGTACCTCGATTGAGTCATTATGCTGGGGGCATGCGAACTTATAACAAGCATAGTTTTTCATTTCAAGCTTTTGTAAACATGAAACCGAATCCAAGCAGAGTTCTTCATGGTTCAAGCTTGTGTACAAATGAAGCCATGCCCAATTTACATCTTGTGATTGCCATTTTTATCAGCTAATTTATGCTAGATGAGCCTTGGTTGTTTCATTCCATCACCACCATCTCTTTGACCAATCATATGTTTTCACTTGGTTGTTTTTCCTTTCCTGAGGGACCACAACGATGAGTGGTTTTTATTAGCCAACCTCTTGACCACTACATGTTTTGAGCAGTTCCACCATTATCAGAACCAGTTACTACCCTTTATACCACTCGTTCCTCTAGGACAAGTCAACTTTGAGATCTTTTCTCGACTCGTTACACTCATATGAAAAGATTGTCAAGTATTTTTTCCCTTTTTGACTTGTTAAAGAGAATAAAAATGGGGGGTCCACTTTCACCTCTTTTTTGACCCTTTAAAAATGAAAAGATGGCCGAGTCCTTGTCGTTTCAAACTCGTTAACAGATTCGAAACGTTGTGCGCGTAGTATAAGTTTACCCCTTTTTCAGGCTGGGAGGCACTATTTACGAAAAAGGTACTTCTTCATTGAAATGGTCAAGCAGTTCTCTCAAGTATTATTTTCTACCTTTTAAGGTTCGAGAGGCACAAATGTACAAAAATGGAACATGCAGAGGTTTCTTTTACATGTTTTTTTCAAACTCTCTAAACATGAAAAAGATACCGAGTTACATCTTTGTCAGACTTGTTAAACTATTAAATGACATCAGATTCATCACCATGATGGACATGAGCTTCTCCTTTCCAGGGCTCGTTAAACTTACTAGGTCGGATTCATCCGAAGAATGAACCTATAGTGCAAGCATATGCTATCCCCTTCAAGCTTGCGATTAAAAAATAATTGGGGTACTCGCCAGAAATGGTGGGGGGAAAATTTGGAAATCTATCAGTCGTTTCGGCAACTCACTCTTGAACATGACACCCTTTGCTTCGTGTCGGGTTGGGACATCATCCTATGTATCATTGATCTTCTTGGGTTTGGGAAGTTCATTTTTTCCTTCCATTTGATCTCTGCCACGTCATCATGACTACCGATCCTATGGATCCAAAAGCTGCCAAACTTCCAGTCCTGTCGTCGATATTTTCAAGAGTTGTCGTTCTGCAGTTACACTTACCTTTGATTCTCTGTACCATCCAAAATCAATTTGCATCCTCTCATCTCGCGTTGATGATGTGGGATTCGTTATGGCCCTCCTTCGACATGGTCTCTTTCTGTCAATTTCAACTCATTATCCAGGAAGTTGATCGAGAGACTCCCTTCCAGTACCTTAGAGCTTGCTTGCCTTAATGGCAAGTTCTTCGCACATGACGACAAGTTCAAATTATTGGCTTTCGATCAAGTGATTTCACAGGTGTTCGACTTTAGTTCCTGTATTCACATTCCGTGGATTGTGCTGATAGTACCTTGAGGGACATTGTCATTATTGGTGGTTTCTCTTGCACTTTTTAACAGTTTACATCATTGAATGGTAATTGAGCGACTTTCTAGCATGTTCGATGTCAACACATCTATTCGCATGCTAGGATCTATACTTTGAGCGGGTCGTGTTGGAGCACAAAACCCTAGACTCAGATCACACAAGTCCAAGTTGCGAAATGGTGTGACATGATTTATGATGATATGCATGTCTCTTTCAAATGGATGGTTGCAAACAAACCATGAGTTATCATATGAGATCCTTCTCATTTTGGGATGGCTGCGACCATACCTTGGTTTCATTATAATCCTCTTTAACGGATGGTTGTGCCCTGTTGACATGGCGGATTTTCGCTATACCAACAAAGGGAGCTAACCTGATTGCAAGCCCCAATTAGACCTTCTCTTGTTTGGAATGGCTAGTTCCAATGGGTTTTAAGGGACCCCATAAACTGTTGAATGAGTTGAAAGATTGCTTCTCGGAAGAAGTTCAATTAAATCAACAAAATAAAACATCTAACCTATATGTATCAAATCCTATCTAGGCTATTTCTAACTTCTCTAGTCTATGTCCTAACTATCCTAACCTATCCTGCAGGAGTAAAACAAAGAGAGGTTAAACATCATATATTAATACCAAGTCTAAGTGAATCAGTTAATGGTTCTCATAAGAACAAGGTTGCATTAATTCTTAGTTACAATCTAATCATCCATACAGGAATAGATATTCCATTTTATGGAAGAAAAGATTACAACTAATGTCCAACAAAGTTTTGAGTCAGCAACCTTTCATTATTTAACCATGATATTGAATCATATTCAAATAACCAGCCATAACCATGAACTGTAAGTTATCAATATGCATAAAAAAACAAATATACATTTGAATTTATACCAGTGACAACATTCTGATAAAAACACATAATAAAAGAGGAAAATCAATTTGAAACACAGGCTCCTTATTGAGCTAAACAGTCTTTCTTTTTTCACAAATCAAAGCTGTCCTTTTTCCACCCAAAAAAAAAGCCCCACTCTCCTATCCGGAGGTACTACTTATGCAGTCCTGAATGACCCTCGGTCTTCCATGACCTTTCATTTCCCCTCTTTTCATTACACAGATCAACATATACAGATGAGGATGGTTGGTGAAACTGCTGACAAGCTGAGGTCACCTTTGGTGGAGCGTTTTAGTTCCTGGCGGAACGAATGGATGCCTTTGGGAACAGAGAAGGACTGCGTATCATTTATTTGCACCTGTGTGGAATGGCTATCATTCTGTGCCATTTCCTGAAGGAAACTGAAGATGCTACACTCCTCATCCCACATCTGGCATGCTTTGTGATGTATTTGGCAGTGATGACATCTTAATGGATCAGTGTAGTCATGAATGCTTCCACTGAATTGAAGGAGTGCCTTCTTTATGCGCTATGGCGATCTGCCTTCCCTTTCGCAGAGTGTGTTTTGCAATACTGACACCGGTGGAGCAGAGGTGTCATCTTAACATAACTTACATTTATTCGTTACAGGGTGTGCTCAGATTTGCCTGAAAAAATAATTTATATCAGCTATGACTGTGAGAAATATGGTAAACATGCCTGCAAAAAAAATGAATCTTGCATTTATATCATCGAATGTGAAAGAATCCCCCCTTCTTTTTAATTTATGCACTGATTAAGTCCTATGAATGTAAATCTAATTTACATGGAAAATCCTCGCAAAACACATAGCGGAATGCAAAACCCGGACCTGAAATACTATAGGTGGGAACCTATACCCTATTGGGTTCGCCATATCACATCGCATCACTTTAATGGATTTCCTTTTGAAAAACCGCCATTATGGCATTTTATCGAATACATAGCAAAATATGGGAAAAGCCCCCGTTTGGCCGTACAATAGATTTAAAAAATTATATATCGGAGCCTATAATCATCGACGGGTCCGCCATATCACATGTCGCAATATGCACAAGCCTAGGGCTCCAACGATTACAATATGTGATTAAGCCGAACCCGATATATATATATATATATATATATATCTATAATCTATCTATCTATATTATATATATAATATATATATATATAGTATCTATATATATATATATATATATATATATAATATATATATATATATATATATGTATATTTGATTTAATAACACGGTGGGTCCGCAATGTAAGCCTCCCTTTGAAAAACCCTGACTTCAACGTTTTCCAGAAAACATAAGAATATATGGGAAAACCCGTGTTCACCATATGGCCGGACCTGAAATGTTATATGTCAGGCTCTATAATCATTAGCGGGTCTAGG
>APFE030972941.1:29731-40633 GCA_000404065.3 Pinus taeda
GGAAGGGAGCAATGCGTAATGTTAATTGTGATAGGCCAAAAAAGGGGTGATTTATGCATATTTTGGAGTATTTCCATTTTAAAAGGGTTATAATGGGAATAGGGTATGATATAAGGTTTTGGAGGGTTAGGAAGGGTTACGATGGAGGTAATTAATGGAGGGTTTGGAAGGACTAGAAATGAATCATGTGGCAGATTTTTTAAAGAGGGGTTTAACCAATAGGAATTGGAGATTTGGCTCGGCAACAAGTTAAAGTCTCTTGGAATAGAACAGATCATTCGAAGAGGTGGAAGATTAACTTTAAGGGACCCATTCAAAATTTCTACCAAGCCAATTTTTGATAGTGTGGTAGTGGTGGCCACAACAAATGGCGAACCAGTTATCTCTGTTTCCAAATAAACCTCAGATCAATAAATCGTCAGGGTGTTAAGATAAACTTGAAATACAAACTATATAGATGGACAAGCATGGGTTCCACTTCAACATCAATTGCTTCAGGTGGGATAGAGACAAATAGCTTCTACTTAATGATAGGATTTTGACAGGCATTCTCCAATGGTAGTGTTATGGGATTTATTAACCTTCCTTTACCTATTTCCCACTTTCAAAAATCCTTTTGGGGCCATCACTGGTCTGTCAATACCTATTTAGGTGTGTACCTCAGCTCTTTATTGTTCATCAAACTTGATGTAGATATGTTTATCTGTACTTTATATGAGAATTTCAGTGCTATATTTTCATATGATTGGATGGGGCGCAGTCATGGATCATGCCATATTTTTAAACCACTTAAGCAAGGTTGGGCTTGATGTATCAACCGGTACTCTGAGCCTAACAATAGTCCTTACTCTAACTGGCTTCCCAAACAACCTGTCCTTCCAGATTGGCACAAGGACTTGACATTTCATTTTCTTTTAAAGAAGTCCTTCCAGTTTCAGGCACAAGGGCTAGAGCACAATTAGATTTGCCACGGGGTTTATGAAAGTGAGATTAGCCCATGAAAGGAGGTTTACTTGTAGATAACAGGTATTGGACAATTTAGTGTGGTGGATGGGACTAATGGAGAATGACTGTAAACCTTATAGGCAAGTATAGGCTAGGTCTAAGTGGGATTTACTTAAAATGCAACGTTCCTCAATGCTAGTCCAGCTGTAGTTACACATTTTGTTTTATAAAGGTTCCCCTACATGCTCCAGATATACGAGTTATCAATAGATCTTACCTAGTTCCCAACAGATGCCAATGAGTGGTTTTGGTTTGAATTCCACAGCTGATTTTCAAGTTCTCATGGGCTAATTGAAAATTTGTTTGATTTGCAAGGTAATGATGGATTTAGGATTAGCAGACTCATCAGCAAGTTAAGGAGGAAGGGCAAGGTTGAAGATGGTGAATGGGGGCAGATCTGAGAAAGGAAAAAGAAACAAGATGGGAGGACCGAATCGGTTGGCTGAAAAGGACTGCAATTCAAAACAACAAGAAAATAAACTTTGCAAAAAACAGCAAGGAAAATACGGAGGTGCAACTAAACTAGTAGCAAAACTAAAATGGATTCTAACCTACTCAGGAGGTAACCACCATGTGGTGGCTACTGGAAGTATCTCTTCAGATGTTGGCCAATAACAGGGAGTTTTTCAGTCTCTCCCTGTAAAGTTTTCAACCTGTAAGTGCCTTGGCCATTTTTTTCCACAACTTGGAAAGGGCCCAGCCATAAGTGTTGGAATTTTGTGTGTTTACCCTTTGGTTCACTCAGCTTGTCCCATTTTAGGACTAGCTCTCCTATTTGGAAGTATTTATCCCCTGCCAGATGATGATCAAACCCTTTTTTCACAATCATTTGGTGATTTTTGAATTTATTTCTGGCTTTCTCTCTCACTTCCTCCAACTTCACCAGTTGATTGATCCTTTCTTGGAGTAAGGCTGAAGGGGTTCCTCTTGAAGCTTGGGAGAGTTATAAAGAGGGAAGGGTGATGTTGGGAGGCAGGATGGCTTCTTGTCCATAGACGAGGAAGTATGGGCAGTTTCCTAAGACCACTTTTGGGGTGACCCTGTCGGCCCAAAGGGAATTTGTTAGGTTGTTTTTCCAGTTCCTCTGGTTGTCAACGACAGACTTGCGGATTATGAGGATAAGGTTTTTATTTGAAGACTCTGTAACTTCATTTCCCTAGGGGCAATAGTTTGATGAATACCTCATGTGGATGGATTTACCAATAACAAACTCAGTCAATTTCAGTGATTAAAAGTAAGAAGCATTATCAAATATGAGAGCGTCAGGGATGCCATACCTGTTGATAATTAATTTATCAATAAATGATATTACCTCCTCTTCGTTTACCTTCCAAAGCGGGATGGCTTCGGTCCATCTGGTGAAGTAGTAGGTCGCTGTGAGTATATACTTATGCTGCTGCGAAGAGTTTGGAGTGATATCGCCTATGACATCTATTCCCCACTGCTAGAATGGGCGACAAATCATAACGGGCCTGAGGGGGACAATAGGCTTTCTTTCTCATCCTACGACAGTTTGACACAACCTGCATTTGCGAGCATAGGCATGTGAGCCTCTAAACACTCTGGACCAATAATATCTGACTCTTAATATTTTGTGAGCAGTGGTCTCTCTGCCATAGTGACCACCTGCTGGGCTGTCATGAATTTCTTTCAAGACATGGTCGACCTCATATTTTTCCAAACATCTCAGCCAGATTCCATCATAATTTTTTCTGTATAATATGTTATTGGCCAAATGATACTGATTGGATTTCAATCTGAGTGCTATCCTTTGTGATGCATCCATGTGTTCAAGATATGATCCCCATATTAGATAGAAGCGTATGTTGTAGTACCATGACTCAGGGTCCAAAAAGGGTTCCAACATTTCCCACTCTTATATCAGCGCTTCGTTAATCCATAAGGGGTCCTCCTTGAATTCCATTTGTGCATATTACATGTTCTGCATTTCTGGTTCTTTGAACGCCCCTTCTTTATTATCCAAGGCTTTTGCTGCTAGCCTACAAATTCCCTTCCCTCGAGCTATCTGTGTCAGCTTAATCTCGAGGTCAAACTCTTGAAGGGCGGTTATCCAATTCACTCTTTGTTCACCCATTTCATTCTTCATGAAGAGGGCTCTTACAGCAGGATGGGGAACGATTACTTTGGTCCTGGCCTTTAGTAAATAGGGGCATAAATGTTTTATGGCCTTGAAAATGGTAAAGCCCTGTTTCTCCACGTTTAGGTAGTTGAGTTCTGCCCCTTGGAGATTAGAGCTCATATAAGAAATAGGGATTTCGTTGCCTTCGTTATTTTTTTGAGTGAGTTTTGCGGCATATGAAACATTAGAAGCAAAATTTTAGAAGAATAATTCCTTGCCGAAATCGGGGCTGACCAATGCAGGAGCTTCAGCGATGGCTTCCTTGATTCGCTGAAATGCTTTCTTGGCTTCATCGCTCCACTTATACACAATTTCTTTCTTCATCATTAGCTTCATGGGGCACACTATTTCAGCAAAACCTGAGACAAATTTCATGACAAAATTGATCTTCCCGAAGAAATATTGCATTGCCCTTTTATTTGCAGGGAGTTTTATTCTCATGATAGTCTCTATTCTTTCAGGGTCAATAACAATCCCTTCTTTAGAGAGGATATGACCCAGTGGCTTCCCCTCTGTGACTACGAAGACGCTCTTCTTGGGATTCGATGATATTCCATACCTTCTGCATCTTTCGAAAATCTATCTCAGGTGATAAATATGTCTATGCTGGGTTTTGTCAACAACAAGCTTACCCAGGTTCTCGTCAATGACCCTATTCTAGGTTTGGATAATTTCAAATTTTTCCTGGTTTCCAAAAACCACCTTATATTGGATATCCTCAACAAACCTACCCCTATCAAGGTTACCAGAAGCAGATGCCTTATGTTGGTATGATAAGGCCTATTGCCCAGGCAATTCCATCTCACCCTGGTTACACTCAACCTGACCTAAACCGACAATTGCCTTTTGTCGCAACACTTGAATTTCCAGATTTAAATCGGCTTACCAATGATCCCATTCTTTATGTAGCTTGGTGGCTGGTGATTCCACACAAATTGTCTTCTTATATTCCTAAGTTCAATGGAAACCCTGGAGAAGATCCGTCCAATCACGTTATGACTTTTCATTTATGGTGTTCATCCAACTCCCTAAATGATGATTCAGTAAGACTACGTCTTTTCCAGTGAACGCTCACTAGTATGGCTGCAAAGTGGTTTATTGAACTACAAGGAGCTTCATTTGACAACTTCATAGCCTTAGCCACTGTATTTTTAACTCACTTCCAGTTACCCATCATATATGAAAGTAGAATGGAACCGTTGACCAACTTTACATAGACCACTACCACTCACATTTTTTATCATATTCATGAGTGGCATCGTCATTGTTGAACGGTCAAAAATTTTGTTCCTGATCAACATTTAGCTAAGTGGTTTATTAGATACTTGTTTCCATCTATCATCGAGGATGTGGCTAAAGGAGGAGTTGTTACTGAAGAGCAAGTAATTGCTCATGCCCAATACTTAGACTTGATTTAAACCTAGTATGGCATGCTCTATGATAAGATTCCAAATGCACCTAGACCAGATTTTACTGTTCCACCACCTCCATCCAGTAAGAACTCTCATGCCAGTGACAGTGTGATAGATTCTTCAAGCACTCAAATAACAAGTAGAGAATCTAGTCAAACACTTTCTATTTCAAATCAAACCTCTAATACACTTTACAATACACTTGCTTCAAAATAAATTTTGTTTCATCTGACATAGGTAAAAACGAAAAGCAACCTGGAAGCAAGAAAAAGGGGAAAACCAAAAAGAAACAAAATTCTCCCACTCAAGAGAAATCATTTGATTCCTCTTCTCCTACTAGGAAACCTCGTTGCCCATGTTTAATTTGTAATGATGAGCACTTTACGTGAGACTGTCCTCAACGCTCTGAAGTCTCAAAACTTCTTAAGACTTCTAGTACATCCACTATGTTAATAGACCCTTTTCCAAACCCAAAGACTCATTTGGTTGCTATAGATCATGATTCCACTTCACAAGTGCTTAAGCTATCTTCCACTAAGCGTAAGACTGATGTTTTGGTGACTACACGAAGTAAAGATTACGGTAATCCACCATCGTCATCGAAGGCTATAGATCAACATAATACTTTGACTTCGACTTCCTTTGATTCCATTCCACCGCCCATTTCACTAGAGTTAACAATAAAACTGCCTAAAGGAGTTATTCATAAATCTACATTCAATCCTCGAGCTCAAGCATTGCATAACTACAACATAGTAGAATATTTGGCGCATTCACCTTCTACTATGTTGACGCTTGAGGTGCATCAAAATTGTCCCTCCCAGAAGCATGCTTTATTGTCAGCAATTGGTGGAATTGATCCAACGGATTCCAATCTTGTATTTTTTAACCATGTGGGTTATATGCCACAATTACCAACACAGTTAGCATTCTTAATCCAAGTAAATGCTTTGAATAAATGCGTTCACCAAACCATTGTTGACGAGGGTGCATCTACTTATATCATGTCAATGAATTGCTGGAAAACACTTCGCTCACCACCTTTGTCACGATCACCTATGACATTAAAATATTTTGACGGTTGCACTTATACACCTTGTGGAATTTTAAGTAACTTGCAGATAGAACTGGGGGGAAAAACTATAACTGTTGAAGTTGAGTTCGTTGATAGACCCTTGGACTATAGTATTTTACAAGGAAGACCGTGGGTTTACACTATGGCTGTTGTGGTTTCGTGTTATGAAACTAGCTCAAAAAAAGATAGAAAATATAGATAAACGCCTTAGAAATAATCCTCTTCGAGGGGGAAACCTCCTTTACATTACACAAATGAAAAATTCTTGGATGATACAAATGATAAGACCTCCTTTCTATATATAGGAGTCTAAGCGGTCATTATATAATCAGATCCAACATAACAATAATAATGTAAGGGCATAATAATAACAATAGTGGGCTTCTGTGGGGCACAATAATAACAATATGGGGACTACATGGGCACAACAATATAATAAGGGGGTTGTACTAATAACAATAAGGGGTTACACTAGTAGTATAGGGACCTAACATGCCCCTCTCCTTCAAAAAGTGGTGTACTCAACGCTTGAGTAGTTCTTGATGCTTCTGTATACAATTCTTGTCCTCCCATGTGGAATCTTCCGCGGGTAAGTTCTTCCAGTTGTTGAGATACTCTGAAATTGATCGATTTCGTAGCTGTTAGGTTCTTGTTTTTGTGACCTCTCCCGGCTTCAATCTGATTCTTCCTTCCTTGTCAAGTTCTGTAAATATTGTTTGAACTGGGACCTTCTGCAACTTTTTAATGAGTAGCCACCTTCTTCATCCTTCTTCCATTCATCCCTTTCTTTGTTTATCCAATCTGGTTGGATAATAGAAATAACACAAAAAAATGCTTCCACATCCTCATCCTTTCTTGAGAGTGCATCTGCAACAACATTTTGCTTCCCTTTTTTGTAGATGGTTTCAAAGTCATAACCCAACATATTTGTGACCCATTTTTTTTGTTATTCTAAAATAATCTTTGTTCTAAAAAGTATTTAAGTCTATCATGATCCATTTTTACCTTTAAGTTTTTTCCCATTAGGTAAGGTCACCATTTCTTAAGTTCATGTAGTATTGCCAACATTTCCTTCTCATAAATAGCTTGCTTGAGATGTAGCCATAAAAATACCCAATCTTTTACATCAAAACTTCTTTTACTGCGATATTGATCTTCCTATTTTTTCATTCAATTCTACACCAAAGTGATGTTATCCTTCAAAAGTTAAAGAACTTGTTGTTGATGCTCGATGTGATCTTTCACTGCTTGAATCTTTTTCTTTTTGATATGTCCTTCTATCTTGAGAGTTTGAGGAGTCATAATTTCCTCCAATGCATTACAAGATATGGTTGGATTCGTTTCCTGATACTCGATGTGATCTTTCACTTCTTGAACATTTTTCTTCTCGGTATGTCCTTCTATCTTGATAGTTTGAGGAGTGGTAATTCAGGCCAATGCATTACAATATATGGTCAGATTCATTTCTTCTTTCTCGATGTGATCTTTCACTTCTTGAACCTTTTTCTTCTTGATATGTCCTTCTATCTTGCAAGTTTGAGGAGTGGTAATTCTTGCCAAAGATTTACAAGATATATGGTGAGATTCATTTCTTCTTTCTCTGGGGTTGGTTCCTAGTGTATATCCTCTTCTTTTTATATTTCTTGATCCTTTTCTTCCTCCTTTTCATAATCTATGTAAAATAATTTATTCTCATCATACTTATGACCTTTAGTGTATTTGCTATCACAATTGTAACAGAGCCCTTTTTCTCTTTTTTATACCAATTGTTGTCGTATAAACCTTGTAGGTTGTGGAAGGCTAGGAGAAAAAACACTTCCATAATTATAGTCGTGAGTGGAGGATTCCTTGTTTCCATAATTTCTCTTTCAATTTTTCTTGCCAACCTGAATGCCTTCTCCAATTAATTAGGTTCCCAAAGACGAACCTCATGTTGAATGTTATCCTTTAAAGTCCCGATGAAGACATCAATCCTTTGCTTCTCTGGAATATCATTTACCCTTATATTCAATTTTTGAAAGTCATCAATGTGCTCTTCCATTGAACCCTTTTGTTCAAGAATGTAGCCAATTACAAATAGTTTAGATTTTTAGGAAGCAAACATTTCGAGTAATTGAACATTTTATTTATGATGAAAAATCAAGTATTATTTATGGTTGAATTATTATAACACATAAGTCAATTCTTATCATAAATAATTTTTATGTGCTTACACTGAGAGAGAGTGTGTATGTTTTCAGGGTGAGAAGGAGAGACAAGTGGAGATAGCGATGTAGATGGCGGGGGGGAGAGAGAGGGGAGAAGAGAGAGGCAAAGATAGGGAAGAGAATATATATATAATACTATATATTATATAATTTATAAATATATAAAATATATATATAATAAATATAATATAGATATATATATATATATATATATTAAATATATATATATATATATATATGAGAAGAGAAGAGGAGAGAGAGAGAGAGAGAAGGGGATGAGAGAGAGAGAGGGAGGCGAAGGGGAAAGGGGGGGAGAGAGATAGATAGATATGGAGAGAGAGAGAGAGTGTATGTTTGGGGTGTGAGATAGAGAGATAAAGAAGGAGATACAATGGGAGATAGAGATATAGATGGAGGAGGCAAAGATGTGCTTACACTAAAATCAACGCACAATATCAATCTAATTACTTTAAAATTTCTGTACACCATACATCTAGTTGAATCAAGTCAGAAATCAATATCTACACTGAAATTAATGCATTTAGTTCAAACAATCAAATAGGATTAGAAATCAACATATACACTGAAGTCTATGCATCTAGTGTCAGCAATAAAATAGGATTAGAAATCAATATCTACACTGAAATCAATGCATCTAGTGCAAGAAATCAAATAGAATTAGAAATCAATATCTACACTTAAACAAGTGCATCTAGTGCAAGCAGTCAAATAGGAGTAGAAATCAACATTTACATTGAAATCAATGCATCTAGTGTAAGGTATCAAATAGGATTAGAAATCGACATCTACACTGAAATCAATGCATGTACTGTAAGGTATTAAATAGGATTATAAATCAACATCTACACTGAAAACAATGCATCTAGTGCAAGTAATCAAATAGGATTAGAAACCAATATCTACACTGAAACCAATGCATCCAGTGCAAGTAATCAAATAGGAGTAGAAATCAACATCTACATTGAAATCAATGCATCTAGTGTAAAGTATTAAATAAGATTAGAAATCGACATCTACATTGAAATCAATGCATCTAGTGCAAGCGATAAATTAGTATTAGAAATCAACAACTACACTAAAATCAAAATGGATATTCTAGTGAAAAACCAAAATATTCATAAATTTCTAGATCTAACTTCTATGTTTGTGTTTGTCTATGTGTCTCTCTTTATTCTTCCCTCTCTCTCCACCTTCCATTTTGTGTCTATCTCCCTCCCTCTCTCCTTCTCTCGCTCCCCCTCTCTCTCTCCTTCTCTCTCTCCCCCTCCCTCTCTCCCCCGTCTGTCTCTCTTTGCCTCTCCTTCCATTTCTCTATCTTTTTCTTATTCCATCTCTTCCCTATCATCTATATCTATACCTCCATCCATCTCTCCTTATTTGTTTCTCTATCTCAGCCCCCTAAACACACATCTCTCTCTCTCTCTCTCTCTCTCTCTCTCTCTTTATCTATCTATCTTCCTCCCTCCCTCTATATCTCTCTATTATTCCCTCTCACCCCCTCCATCTATATCTATATCTCCCTCTGTCTCTCCTTTATCTCTCGATATCAACCCACAAACATACACTCTCTCTCTACCCCCTCCATGTATATCTCTATCTCCCACTGTCTCTCTATCTCAATCCCCAAACATACACACTCTCTCTCCAAATCTATCTATCATTCTATCTCTCTCCCTCCCTCTCTCTCTCTCTCTCCACATATATCTCTCTTCCTCCCCCCTTTATTTGCCTCTATCTTCTTCCCTCTCTTCCCCCTACATCTATATCTCTATCTCCCCTTGCCTCTCCTTCTCACCTCGAAAATATACACACTCTCTCTCCATAGCAATCTATCTCACTCTCCCTCCCTCTTCCTCTCCCTCCCTCTCTTCCCCTTCTCTCTCTATATCCTTCCCTTATCTCCCTCTCTCTATCTCTACCTCTCTCTCTCTCCCCCCTTTATATTCTCTCCCTCATGTCTCTCATCGCTCCCTTGTCACTCCCTCTCCCTCTCCACCTTTCTCTCTCTATGTCTTTTTCCGCTTCCAACTCCATATCTCTCCCCCTCTCTTCCTCTCTCTTCCTTCCTTCTCTCCTTTCTCCCCACCTCCCTCTCTCTCTCCCCCCATCACACTCTCCCTCTCTCTCCTCCTTCCTCCCTCTCCCTTTCTCTCCCACCTCCCTCTCTCTCTCCCCCCCATCACACTCCCTCTCTCTCCACCCTCCAACTCTGTCACTATCTCCCTCCCTCTCCCCTTTTCACTCTCCCGCTCTCTCCCCCTCCATATCTATGTATCCTCGTCTCTCTCTTCCCCTTTTGCTATCACTGTAAAAGTTTTTAAAATTTTGGACAACCTGCATGGTTCCTAAGTTTTTGTGTTAGACATGGTCAGGTCATTTTTTATGTTTTTAGAGTCTAAGTCATAGGGTTAGAGTCTCATTTCCATCATCAAATAAAGATCAACAACCTTGTTTTGCCCCTTATGGATCCCATATCATGTTTTATGTTTCATGTGTCTACTCACTTCAAATTATTGAACGCACTACAAAACTGTCTAAGCGTTTTCGTAGCGTAAAGTCCTAAAATTACAATACATGCGCTACGAAATCGAGGATTTGTAGTTAGGCATTTTCGCAGTGCAAAACCCCGAATTTCCACTGGATGTGCTACGAAATTGGGGGTTCGTGTTCACTGATTTATAGCTGTCAAAACCACCAGAATCCGTTAAATTTTCATCATCAGGTGTCAGTCCACGAACCTTTCCTCTCACATGCAACCATTCATATCCATCATTAGATTCGTTAGAGGCCATTTGTCCATAGTCATTTCAAATTTCAAAAAAAGGTTAGTTGATATTGGTCATATTCGTGTTGATCTTGGTCATATTCATGCAAGAGACACCTGGTGTTGTTCTTAGTCTGAGTAAACAAGCCCAGGTGAGCAGAAACCAAAGTTCTTTCGCAGGGTTCAAGCGAGGCAGCTCTTCATCAAACTCAAGCGAGGCATTTCCTCAATTTAAGCAAGGCAATTTTCCTCTAGGTTTTTATCCTCAGGGATTTCAA
>APFE030972947.1:10349-70928 GCA_000404065.3 Pinus taeda
AGCAGACTTATCAGTTTTTCAGGATTTTAGGATTGGGGGATTGCAATGTTTCCATTGAATTTTGTCATGTATTAGGGTATGGAACTCGTATTTAATCAAGAGCACCAAATCAAGAGCTTCTGAATATGTCGCTCCCGCTCCCGTTTTTGCTCCTGCTCCCTGCTTTCGCTCTCGCTCCCAAGTAACACTGTTCCTAATGATATGGGTTTGGACACCACTGTTGAGTTGGCATTGGCCAACATGGATCTCAATGATCCAGTGCTAGAGCCTATTAGATTTGATGACTTAGAGGGGACTATGGATATAGGGGAGGTGGAGGATGCAAAGGAGAGCAGTGGGACCATGATGATGGGGACAGTGATGCCAACAGATGTAGATGCGACTATGGATACGGGGGAGGAGGAGGATGCAGAGGAGAGCAGTGGGACCATGATGATGGGGATAGTGATGCTGATTCTGATGCTGATTGATGCCTTGAGGCTTGTGTACCTGTAGTTGTTTTATGTTTTCTATTTCTATTTGCCATTGGCATTGCACCAACACTACCTATGTAACACATTTTGATTTGATGACTTAATGAGAAAACTACAATTGTCAGTGTGTTTATCTTACTATCTTCTAGTTGTAAGTTGTCTTTCAGTTATGAATTACGAATCATGATTTAAATTTTTAATAGATTTATAATTTATGTGACCAGTACCACTGACATTTATTTGAATTTTGTATGTACTCTGCATGCTAATAGCTATAGATGAATATCTATGTTTGAAATCAATAAATTTGTATCATTAATTAAAATTTGTGTAATAAATATGATAATATCTAATTTTTAAATATAGATATAATATATATCTATATCTTATATAATTAATTATATATATATATATATAATATATATTATATATATATATATATATATATATATATATATATTATATAATATATATATTATTGTAATAAAATAATATATATTGTGTCCTAACGTGTCCTGTTCCGAGGGGTCAGCATGTCCGAATCCGACACCACGAATCTCGAATCCTACGTGTCCCGAATCCCCGTGTCAGGTGACTTAGCTAAGCATATGAATATAATAGGTGAAAGTCATCCTTTCAACATCTTTCTTGGGGATTCCTACTTTCACTCAGAGCCTAGCCAAGCCCAAATCAATGCCAACTAAATGGATCATGTGCTAGTTGTGGAGAATAGTGGGAGATTTAGGGGTCTACAATACTCTAGAAAGAATAATGACCAAGCCCAAGCAAGCTCTAATCCATCTAAGGGAAAGATAATCCCTGAGTGCAACGTCAAAGCAAACCCAAGTCGAAACCCAAAAATCATGAAATTGAATTAGATAGTGTTTTGGCTAAGTTTAATGTGTAGGTTCCCATTAAAGAGATGGCTAAGCTTCCTCCCCATAGGAAACAAATCAAAAAGGCTTTAGGTCTTGATGATGAGCCTAATGACCCACCCATTATATTACAACATGTATACCTTAACAAGAGGAATGAGGGTCATTAGCCATTTTTATTGTCCATAGTGATTAATAAGCTTATACTTCACAATTGCATTCTTGACTCAAGGGCATCCGCCAATGTCATGCCATTGAAGTTCATGCACCAACTAGATTTGGGCATCACTAGGCCATACGAGAATGTGTGTGGTTTTGATTCTAGATCAATTGCCATCGATTGTCTTATCAAAGATTTAAAGGTCTCTCTGGCAGCTAACAAAGATATGTTGGTGCTAATGGATATTGTTGTCGTTGATGTGCCTGATGCTTGGGGGATGATATTATCAAGGAAGCGAAGGGCCTCGATTGGTGGACAATTGCAAATGGATCTATCACATGCCACCATTCTCGAGCCTGATGGTACCCCATTTGTCCCTCTATAGGGAGCCCCAACTCTCAAGTCATATATAAGATGTGGCCCCTTTCCATTTCCCACCCATCGTAGCCATGGAACTATTAGTGAAAACCCTTTAAGTAAACCTTGAAAACCTATTAAGCCTCCCACTTCTCAAGAATTTTTCCATATCAAAAAGCCAAATCCAAGGCCAACCATTCTTAAGAAGCAATGAGTTCAAAAGCCAAAGAGAGATTTCCAAGTTGGGGATCTTGTTTTGATCAATAAGGACCTTATTCCTGTCAAGATTCATGGGAAAGTAGGTGTAGGACACTTTTACATTGCCAAAATTGATGGTGATGGTGAACTTTTTTCTTCACTGGTGAAGGGAGCCGCCTCACCTTATTTATTGGAGATTGACTTTCACATACCAAGCATGGTAGTGTAGGTGCATTGCATATTGTGTGAGGATGCTAAATATCATTCATATCATGTATCATATAGATTAGCTTGCATTTAGATTGGATTTTATTTTCTGTAAGGATTTTCTCATATAAAAGATGGGCAATACCCTACACCAAGAGCACATGCTCCCAAACAAGTTTGATTGCAATGAGCAAGTTACAGGTCTGCAATCCCAAGGATTGTTGTAGTTCTCATGAACTCCCCCGTTCAAGTACATGGATCATGCGCTCTTCAGTGAGCTCATGTCCCAACTGGAGCCAGATGTTACCCATTGAAATGGGTAACCCTATAGAAGAAAAATTTGCTCCCATCATCTCTTCCAGTCGGCCAGCCAACAACCCCTGACAGCCACCACTAGTCGATGATGATGTGCCATTTGTACCTACACCATATGCATCAATCATAAGTTACCCCTCTGGCAAGAGCACATGAACGAACGTGAGCCTCCAATCAAAAGGTACTTTATTCAGTTTGCAATCAGGTGCTTATGCTTGTTTGTATTCGGACTTTTGAGATGGATTATGGGATGACTCGGAAGGACGAATGGTTTTGACCATGACCTCGTTCCCTCACCTTAAATGGGGTGTTATTATTCGATCCTAGTCTAATGGAACCTCCCCTAATGGCCTAATAGGTATAGGAGGGGCACTACTTGGGAAGCCTTGATTGAGATAGTGCAGTCCCATCTATCCCTATTCCATACTTACCATTTTCCATCTTACGTTACAAGTACTTCTTCCACTTCCATTCTTCGGGTTCAACTTGTTGCACCCATTTTTTCAACATTCCAAGGCAGCAAGATCTGAGGACTTTAAGGAATTTTTTTCAAAGTCAGAATCATTAGCCAACAGTCTGTTCTGTGCCATTGTAAACCCATTCTGCAAGTTTGTAATGTAAATGATGCTAGTAAGACCGTGTATTTATGTAACAACCTAGGTAAGCCTATTACTTTGGCGCAAATTTCATCCTAGAAAGTTTTTCGTCTGACTAATTCGTCTGTGTTTCTAAACACAGATGATTAACTAAGTTTTTCCCTCCAACCTCACCCCGAAGCTAAGGTGGAATTTATCGTTGAAGTCTTAGGGTTTTAGTCGAGTTTTTTGTAAAGTGATTTGGGAATAATTTAAGCTATTTGGCTAAATTATTTTCAATGTTCGACCAAGTCTCCCGGACGGGGATACGCGGGTGCGGGGAGACGCACAAAGGGGACGTGCGGGAGTATCGTCAAATTTTAGGGAAATTTAGGGGAGACGGGGGGACGTCGAGGTATATATAATATAATTTTTAATTATATATATTATATATATGTATATAATTTTGAAATTTTCATGTTCATGTTCATTGTTCAATAATGAAAGCATATTAAATAGACTAATTAGTTATAGTAATACCAATACATTGAAATTTCAAATTTGATCCATACATAAAATTTAAATTCACAATTGAATCAAATAATAACATATTGTAATTGAATCTTGGTCCATCCTCATCATTCATTTTGATACTACATCATTCATATGACATACTCATTATAATGTTCTAAATGCTAATTCATCAAGATTCAATACCATAAGATTCAATAATAAAATTCAATATGAAATATTCAAATACAATGTACATTGATCCATATCATTCATCATTCATCAATCATCATTCTATAATATACATTGAATGATTGATTTAAAAATTAAATTGAAAATTGAAAATTCTGAATTCTAGTCTTCTAGATTCTAAATTGAACACTAAATTAAAATTTTCAATTTATATAACTCAAAGGTTCAAACTCAAAAATAGTTAAGAGTGAAGAGTCAGTCATCAATATCTAATGTCACAACTCAAATGTTAAAACTTAAAAGTAAAACTAAAAAGTAAAAATGGAAAAGGAACACTAAAAATAAAATCAACTTCAAGGACTCAATCTCAATGATTGGTCCTCTACATCCATTTGCTGCATGAAGTCATCATTTGTAATTGTTAGTTTAGATTTTTTTTTTAATAAATTAATTTTCATTTTTCTTATTTTTTTATAAAGGGTAATTAGACAAAAATGAAGGGGGACGCCCAAAAGAACCCCATT
The DNA here is from genome assembly GCA_000404065.3 of Pinus taeda. Taxonomy (NCBI): domain Eukaryota; kingdom Viridiplantae; phylum Streptophyta; class Pinopsida; order Pinales; family Pinaceae; genus Pinus; species Pinus taeda. The sequence continues at coordinate 14,736 of APFE030972947.1, forward strand.
TTTCAGGGGGACGTCCAGAAGAACCCCATTTTTCAGGGGGACACCCAGAAGAACCCCATTTTTGGGGGGGACACCCAGAAGTACCCCTTTTGGGGAGTCGAGTCTCCCACACTGGGGAAACGCACCCCCTTGCGTCTCCTCGAGTCTCCCCAAAAGGGGGACATGGGGAATCGCACCCCCAAGAGTCTCCCCGTCCCGGGTGCATGGGGTGCGAGGGGTGCGCGCACCCCACCCTGGAGGACACGTCCCCGTGGAACATTGATTATTTTATTACAGATCACTTGGTCTACTAGATCATAGTGTCGCAGAATTGGGTAAGTATTTTGAGGGTTTATAACAAACGGGTATTCCCCCTTTGAGGGTTGAATTCATAAAATCTTATGTAAAAAATATTTTAGTGCATGGTCCCTCATACTTAGACACCATGACTAAAATATTAGAGGGTGAAAAAATAATTAAGCCCCTCGTGAGTCAATTAATTGATTTTTCTTGAAAAATAAAATAAAATCCTAAGCCATAAAACTAATTAATTAGAGTCAAAAATTAAAATGTTAAAGAAATTTGTGAGTCTAAGAGAAATTAATTTTTGGAGGTCCCCCACCAAGGGAATATTGGAAATTTCAAGAAAAATCGGACCCTTGGACCTTGGTGTTTAAGTCAAAGTCAATTTTTTAGGAAATTAGCTAAAAATAATTATTTTTGAGCTAATAAAAAATGGTTTTAATGACAAATTCGAAGATTCCTCAAGAATAAATATTTTCTACAGTGGAGATTAAAAGATCATCAAAGATTTATCAATAGTCGAGATTATTTTTACGGGGGTCAAACCAACTAGCCATTATTTTCCACTTGAAATAATTTCTCTATAAATTAGAAGGCATTTTGCTTCTATTTTTCATCTGGATCTTGAGCTCTGGTCTGATGTAACTTTGTAAATGTTGGTGTAAAGCCATTGTCTCGCTAGGAACGTTTTGATCATCATAATAAAAGACTTTGGGGTGCAATTCATGGCGTCTTTGTCTCGCTAATTTGTGATATGTGCTAGGTATTTGCATTCTTATATTGTGCTTTAAATAATAATTAAATCGTTATTTCATTGTAGATGATAGGAACATTCTAGTGGTAAGTTTTGGGCTTATCTTAAGTATCTGATTCATTGTATGTTCTAACGGTTTCTTCTTGAGAAAATATATAGAGTTTGCAGGTTACCCGACCCTTGGGCTCCAAATTCACAAACTGTGGGCACAAGCTAACCATGTTTGGATTCTGAATATTTTATGTGATTTTCTAACTTCGTTAAGGTTATGGTTTAACATTTATCTTTCGAAATAGATCTAACCATTACCAAGGTCTATAAAATTTCTATTCTTCAAAAGTCTTTCTAAACATTGTACACTTGTATATCTTGTAACTATATTTTGTATAGTAATTTTTTTGTAAATAAATTTTATTTTTCTAACCCTTGTTTGCAGTTGGGGTTTGGGGTTTCAGGGATTTTTTGAATTTTTGTATATATTGGGGTTTTAGGCACTTGTAAAATTATTTGTGCAGGTGAGATCCAAGGAAATTTGTTGGATTAGAGCTAGATCTAGGAACTTGAGGGTAAGATCGTCTCTAGAATTTTTGCAGAGCTAACTATTGAAGATTTTGCAGTGAAATTGAAAATCTAAAGCAAGATTTGAATTTTAGCGAGGGTTTCAATATTTTTCAAGGCTCCTAGGCCCACCGTCCTCCTTTTCCCTGGTCGTCCGCCCTTCTAGCCCTCAGCATCAGCATCAGCCTTTTCTAGCCTCCTAGGGTTAGCCGCAGGGATCTAAAGGCCTCGACCTACCTTTTGATCCCTTGTTGTGGTGTTTTTAGGCCTTGGTAGGCCTAGCTGTGGCCTCTAGGCCACTCAGCCTCCCTTCTTCTCCTTGATGCAAGCCTTAGAGGGCCTCCTCCTGCCCTCGACCTTCCTTCCAGCCCTCCATCTCCCCTCTTCTCAGCCTACCCTGCTTCTGTCTAGCCCTTCTCTTCCCTACTTCCTCCTCCTTATCCCTCTATCTCCTCTTTCCATGGGTTTTAGGCCTCTCAGCCTCCCCTAAACCTTTTGTCACAAGCCTCTTTGAGGCCCCAACCATAGGCCACACACCCTTAGGGCCTCTCAACCCCCTTTTCAAACCAAGCAGCAGCCCTCTTGGGCTTGTCGTAAGCCCCTTTGGGCTACTTCCCTTGTGTCGTAGTCCTATCTAGGCCTTTGACCTTAGCCGCAACCTCTAGGGGGCTTGTTGCCCCCTCATTTTCCCTCATTTTCCCTCCCCTTGCCTCTATGGGTAAATTTTGATTTTCTGAAGCTAATCATTGGTGAATATTGCAAAGAAGTTGAAAATTTGTGTTTTCAAGTGTTGGAAAAATTTGGCAAGTTGGGCAAGTGATATTCAAGGCGTAAGGCCTTTGGTTTGACCTCTAAACCCTTGCTCATTTCATTGTTTTACCTCAGCAATTTAAATAACTCATACCAGTGGTAAAAAACACATTTAAGTAGCATAAAATTCATATCTAAGATCCCTAGCACATTGTTGAGTCATTTAAGCAATTTGGACATTAATCTCTTGGCATAGATCTAGTTGTTTAATGATTGTTATCTCTACATAAAAAGTGTAATCAGATCTAATGTAACAATGAAAAGTGCATCTTAAGAGGGCTAAGATATCATAATTTCATTTGGATCCTTATTTCTCATATCTGCATAAGTATATGCTTTTCATTTTGCATTTGAAAGAGCTTTGAATTAGCATTTACATACTATTGTCCTAAAATGTTTAATAATTGCTCATTTGAATGTGTTGGGACATAAATAACATAAGAACTTTCTTGCTCATGCTCTATAAATCATAATTGTTCTTGTTTCATGGTTTTATAGCAAGTTGACTTCTAGTTGTTTTAAGTGCACTAACACATTTGTGGTCGTGAGTCTGATAAATTCCTCATAATATCACATCTAACAGTTTCACTCTAATCTTAGACCAAATCGCGTTGAATGGTTCAAGTTTCTTTGGAGCATCATTGAAATAGCTCTCTCTCAAGTTGTATTGAGCATCTAATCATCTAAAGAACATTGCTAATCTCAAAAGGAATCATTGGATAATAGCCCTTTTTCTCTTTTTCCATCATTGGTTTGTGGTCATTTTAAATCCTTGGTATATTGGCATTTACCTTGTCTAAATATCTTGAAAGGTTTCTAATCTCATTGATCATCTTAAGTATTGGCACCTTGTGTTGGCTAAATGTCATAATTGGTTAATTATAATTAATTTGGGTGCATATCTGTTGTGGTATCTTGAGCAAATTATATCATTGGCATATCTTGTTTATTGTTGGAAATTGATAACTTAGCACATTCTCTTAATTTTCATTAATAAGTACTTATTGTCATAATTTAAAGATTGAATCATAACTAAGTAATTAAACTTAAACAATCTTAAACTCAAGAATCACTCAATCCATCTTGCATTGCATCCTGAGTCTAGTTGCATTAATAATTTACCTCCAAGCATAAGCTTGGTTGATAGAGATAATAGGACAACCCTTTCTCAATTTAACTTGAGGGACTCAGCACCTCTTTAGTGGTTAACACAGCGACCTTGCAGTCGTTAGAGCCACAATATCTGTAGTGCTGGAGGCATCGAGTGAATAGAACTTAACAAAAGGTATCGTTAATCAAGCTTTTGTTTGCTTCTTGATGGCCTTTATATCACAACCTACTCTAGAGACTGTAGAATTTCCCACTGTAGATCACCTGATAATGCAATGTACTAAAGCAATATACTAGATCTACTTCTACAAACAAACTTGCGGAAGCTTAATCAATTTGAGTAAGATCAATTTAGAACACATATAACAGAGAATGATAAATCAATCACACATAACACAAAAGAATAATCTGGGGAAAGCCACAGCTGAAAACCCCTCTATTTGTATTATCAAACAAGTGCAAATATATCAGACTCTTAGAGATTACACAAAGCTTTAGCTCACAAGCTATCCAGCTCTCAGTACAATCCCTCACTGTTGCTCATAGACAGTCAAAGGCTTCTCACAAACCTTCTCCTTTGCCCTCCAAGCCGCCTATTTCCTTCCGCAGTTTCTCTTGGGATCCAAACGCTGCCACTTGTGTGAATTACCTCACACTGCTCACTAACCTTTGATCTAACTACGCAGTCCTAAAGGAGATAATTCCTTCTACATGGATGAGTTTCCTAGATAGGAAAATTCTTCCAACTGATAGTACATTGTCCCTTCCTTTAATCTCAACTAGGTCTCTGACTGAACTAACATGCATGAGTTATTTATGAGAGAATATTCAGTTATCTGAAGTACACTAGTTACATGCATGCATGCATTAACTAACTGAATCCACAATCAGTTCCACCAACTGTTGAAATTAATCTAACTGGACTTAACTGAGTTAACTAAGCTAACTAATTATAACTTAACCTTATCTCCTTAATTAAGGGATAACTTCCTCGATCAAAGGGATAACTATTGCATGTCTTCACATAGATTTCATGTTTGATTTTCTCCAACTAATTAACTCAAGATGCATTAATTAATTATTTCTCAAACAGCTGCTAAGATCAAATTCGAATTTTAATTCAGGGAATAACTAAAATTGGAATCTATCCTAAAATGCTATTTATAGCAATGCTATTTTTAGCATTTCTATTTTATCATTCCTTGTTGCTATTTCCAACACTGGTACTTGCAATGCTATTTTCAACAGAGACTACTTCCAAAACAATTAAGAGGAAGGTTACACCTAAAATAGGCATCTAACTTAAAATTAACCAAGATTTTGCATTTCACCTAGTTGATAAGATTTGCACTTCATTCAGGTTAGTTGAGCATTCAAGCAGCAGTCGTTCATTTGATTATTGGCCTCTAATTAATATAATGCAAGAAGTTGACTTGATAAGGCACTGGTCTCACATTCAAATCTAATCTAATTGTTAAGTCTTGCTAAAATTAACCAAGTAGCTAGGCCATTCATTCATGTCTCCCGGACTTGTTGGTTGCCAACTTGTCTTCCATCTTCACATTTCCATAAGGACTACACCGCATAGCCTGTTGTTGGGAGACAGCTAGAAAAGAGAGGTCAGGGATCAGAGTGATAGCCCCTGACCTGAGTCATTGTCGCAATGCTTGTACAATCTGAGAGACAACACAACTAACCATTGGTTCTCTAGGATTGGCACCCATACATCCTCATACCTAGGTAGGGCCCAGAACATTGCCCTAAGAGGTTGATGCAGCTAAAAGAAAAGGAAAGAGCAAATAATGGCCACAATGTAAAACAAAAGAATATCAAAATGCAAAATATGGTTGGGACATACACATTAGCACATGGGAAAAAGCCTAGCATGAGCTCTACCTTACTCATTATGGCCATCACCTGATTCCTGAGCGCATGTTTCTCCTTCACGTCATAAAGGAACCCTTGCATGTCCCAACCCTTGATGGGCAACGAGATGCCTCATCATTAAGTAGGTAATAATTGTTATACATCATACAAAGGAAGCTCTAACCCTTTGAGATATGAACAATAATACAAAGAAAAATCAAGAAATAGTAAAAGGCGCATAAGAGGGGTTAACTCATGCATCCATGATTGCTCCCTCCTCACACCTCTACACCGAGGATGAGGATCCCCATCATGCTAGTCCCTTTGACCATGGCACTTAACCATGAAGTCTTCTCCCCTCTGTTCCATCATTATTATTCACTAACACCTATCGATTGAAGGGTGGACCACGGAAATGTTACTTCCCCTTAGGGGCTAAAAACACCTAATAGGGTTATCCATTAGCCACTCCTGCCTAGGGAGGTAACACCATTACGAGTTCAAAGCCCTAATTTTGGAAGGAAAGTCTTATTTGAAGTGTTAAATAGCCCTTTGCTTTCAATCTTGGTTCACTTGGATGCAAAAAAATGATTATTGTACCTAATGACTGGTTGCTTTCACTAGACTTTATGTTGTGATTGTCAACTGGTTTACTAGCCCAAGCCTTGGGCACCTTAATCACAAGTACCCAAGGCATTGGAGGACCATATTGACACCCACAGGGGAGGCGTTGAGAGCCTTGGGTCTCTAAGCAGTACCAGCATGACTTTTGCACCCGTGGACACCTCTTGCACCAAGATGTTCTGCCACTTTGCACGCTATCTGATGATTCTTCAATATGACATACACTAAAATCCAGCATGCCCTTGGTCAGCCGCAGGACTCTTACAGATATGGAAATTGATCCATAGCCTATATGAGGATGGTCTCACCTTCTGAGACATGGGAGGGCTAGTAGCACCTGGAAAGCCCTCAACGTTGGAGTAGATGTGGGCACATTAACCTGTTGGAGACTCAAGAGACCACATTCTAACCCACAAGGTGAAATTTGGGGCCCACAGAGAGATTTTGACATAAATGTGAAGGTAAACCTTCACATCATGATTTTAGAGAGCTTCTACACCACTCATTGCACTCTAAAGCCTCAATGCATGCCTCATATGGCCCTACGCATGGAGGACATCAGTATTCGGCTCACACGTGTGGGCATTTCACTTGATTTTATATTTTGGCTAATGGGTTGGCTTGTAACCCGATTCATTATTGTAATTTTACTTGTGATTTAGGAACTTTGAGGCTAATTAAACATTGTTCCTCCTCATATAAATAGAGAGGATCGTCTTGTTTAGCATCATCACTTGGTCTTGGATATTTTGACCTCTTGAGATTTTTGGCCTCTTGTTCTAATGGGAAAAATGTGATCTATGAAGCGAATTTTGCCTTGAGCATTTGTTCTTGTCTTTAGAGAAGTCACTTTAGATCAAGAATTGGCACTAATAAAAATTGAGCCAATTTTTGACGGTCGTTTGTCATTATTTCGATGAAGTTTCCACACTATAACGACAAAAGGAGGTCTCACTAAACATCATTTTAGGTACTGTTGTACTATTGACATTTAAACAAACGTCAAAATTCCAACCATTGTTATCGTTTGATATCCAACATTGCATCATCGGAGATCATCGTCGACAGTTGTTATTTTCAACACATAATCATCAAATGTCCAACGAATTTTTCTCGTAAGGTTCATCAGATACCAATGAATTTTCGTCAGAATGTTCATTGGATATCCAGCAGATGTTTCTCAGAATGTTTGTCAGATATCCGATGAATGTTTGTTGAAAGGTTCATCAGATATCTGATGAATGTTTGTCAAAAGGTTCATGGGATATCCAATGGATCTTTCATTGGACATTCGAAGGATATGGGTTTGTCAGATATTAAAAAAAAATAACAGTCCCAACTGGCTCTCTATCTCCATATTGAGAAAGGGATCTTTTGCACCTACTCCCATTTCAAGTAATAAATTGCAGTTCAAGTATGAAGTACCTTGGCTTTGTCCTCAAACCAAACGCTTATTGGATTTGTTCTCGGTGGCTTTCCTTAGTTGGCACATTAACCTTATTAAATCTGTACTTGAGGCAAACCTAGTATATTGGTTTTCTTTGTCAAATATTTCTGTGGGAATTTTGGAAAAAATCAAAGAGAAACGTTTCAATTTTTTATGGAAAAAGAATAAAGGAAAGAACTCAATACCTGTGTTACAGTGGGATAGACTGGCTAAACCAAAGCTGTTTGGAGGATGGAGACTGCAGAATGCACATTAATTTGGCAGGGCCCTCACAACAAAGAAAATTTGGAGGATTATTAAAATGATGGTCTCTGGCAGCATGTTATGCTCGCCAACTATATTGTCCACCTGTTGATAGAAGATTGTATAACTTTTTATGGAAAAAGAATAAAGGAAAGAACTCAATACCCGTGTTACAATGGGATAGACTGGCTAAACCAAAGCTGCTTGGAGGATGGAGACTGCAGAATACACATTAATTTGGCAGGGCCCTCACAAAAAAGAAAATTTGGAGGATTATTAAAATGATGGTCTCTGGCTGCATGTTATACTCGCCAACTATATTGTCCCACTGTTGATAGAAGATTGTATAATGCTGACAATCAAACCTACTACTAATGCATCTATTACTTGTAAAGTCCTCGCATTGACCCACCTTGTTGAAAATTGGCTTTGCCAGAAATTTGGCAATGGAAGAAGTATCAGATTAGGGTTTGGTTGAAGGGTAGGTTGTAACTTGTGAAGGTCAACATAGATTATCATAGATTTCTCGGTTTAGATGGTCCAATACTAGAAGAGTGGTACCTTTTCATCAAAAATTTGCAAAGAAACTTCATTACGCTGGACATGGATGAAAACATTTTGGTCAAAACATCCTGTAGGTGGAGATTAAACTGCCAACTTAGGAATCAGGATACTCAACTAGCCTTTTGGATGATCCAGAAATGGCTACTTGGTGGTGGAAGCCTGTTTGGATGCTCAGAAGTTGATCCACAAGTGGCTAACCTGGCAGTGGAAGCCTGTTTGGAAGCTCAAAGATCCTCCAAAATCTAGGATTTTCTGCTAGCTTGATTTAGCAAACAAGATTCTCTTTTAGGATGTGCTCCAGAGGATATCATGGCAAGGTCCCAGCTTCTAAATTCTTTGGAGGAATAACGAAAAATCTGCACAGAATATTGTTACAAATTGCCCATTTACTAAGGAGGTATAGAAAGAGTTTATAACTCTAGCAGGAGACAATGGAAAGTGAGGAGAATACCTCACTAGTGTACGTAAATTCCTGGTGGAAAAGTTGAAAACACTTCAGTTGCAGATCATAAGGCCCTTCCTTGTATTGCAGCATGAAGAATCTGGTTAACAAGAAATGCCACTATTGTTGAAGAACACTCTTTCACCCCGAAGTTTTCTATAAAATCAGGTATTGTTTATGACGAGATTAAATTGGTTCCAAGCCCAAAGCCTGTGAGATAGAATAGGACTTTAGAAATACACATAAAGACACCTTGGAGTTTCTTTGATGGTAAATGTAAAGGAAACCCTTGGGGGTGTGGTGCAGGGGGTGCTTTATTTCTTTCTAACTCTCTTTACTTCTCATTCAAATTGTTTCTTGGGAAGGTCTCAAATAATTGGACAGAACTGAAAGCCTTGGCAGCCTTGTTAAGAACTGCTATAGAGCAAGTGGTGAACTGTTCCAAGTCTTTAAAGATTCAAATTTGTCAATTGATTGGATAAATGGGAGAACAGAAATGCATAATATCTGCCTCCACCCAGAGATGGAACGGGTCAATCTTCTAAAAGGAAATTCCAATCAGATATCATTCACCCGCATATATAGGGAACATAATGATCTGGCAATGGGCAGACAAACTTTCAAACATGGGAGTTCATGTTGCTGAAATTTTCTTAAAAATGGCAGTCGACAGGACAAATGGGGACCAGCCCCAAGAAACTTGGGCTTTTCTTACATAACCTTGCTTTTCACTGTGGATCAAAGTGACAATAGCACCGGTCTTCTCCTTGCTCTTCATAGCATGTTCTGGAGGTGTTCTTCTTATCTCATGATAATAGCACTTTTTTCATTTACTTCAGCATTATAATAGGTGTTTTTGATATGTATAAAATAGAATCATGCTATACAGGATGTTGGTTTTAAACCTTTTTTAAATCTATTTTGGACAGTATTAGAGACAGCTATGGTCTATTTAGTTTTTGTTCTCAGAAGGAAGTATAAGATGTAACTTATTTAATCTTGAATATAAGTGTCAAAACTGGTGCCACATGTGTCAAGTTAAGGGACATCCAACATACATACATCCCCCAAACCGTTCATAGATATCTCCCATTTCAGTATAAAAAAATTTAGGTGATATAAAGCAGATGCCTCTATGTTCAGATAACGTATAACATTTTTATTAGAACAAGTTTCTCTATTTTCTATAGCAGAATTTCCTGGCAGAATTTCCTGGTGCAGGGGGTGCTTCCTGTTTGATAGTCATATTGGAATCATTTCTTGACTAATTCTGACCTGACAGAATCATTTCTAGTGACCAAATCCAGTGTCAGTTAGATCAGAATTGCAATTAATTACGAATGACCAACTCAGATGGTTATTCCAAAGACATGTGGTGACTACCAGATTCCAAGCCATATCTGAACAAAGGTCGAAAACCACCAAGGAGGGATCAATTCTGGTTTCTTTGGTGGTTTCCAGCGAGGTTACTCATAAACAAAGCAAGAAGAATATTGAGGCTCACTGGAAAATGATGCAACAGGACCAAAGAAAAAAGAGAATTCATAATGCATCTCACATTAAGGGATATGAAAACCAAACATGAAATATGAAAGATAAAAATCTAAGGTATCACAAAGATGGCAGGCTCCAATGAAATCTGTAAGAAAAGAGTTAGATTAGCATGGATTTCAACAAAGGCACTGGAGTAGTGCCCCTTCCACATAATCCTCGGCAAGACCATATGGTGCGCTCCAATGCAAAGGGTCCACCACTCATGAGTCCTACCACTCAAGGTCAAGGAAAAGAAACTCTGAATTGATGACTTGCTACTCGAAAGAAGCATGGAGACAGGAACTTAGAACAAAGGAAACCTATGTGTCTCTACGCTCTACTAGAGCTACACTATCTATTAGTTCTATGACGTCCAATCTAGGCTCTGGGACAAGAGCTCTTCAAGAGTCTCTCAGAAGAATGACAGCCTGTCAAAGAATGACAACCTGTCAACCTGTCAGGACAATGTCGAGAAGAGGTTCAAGACCTTACCAATTTGATAGCTAAAGAATTATGAATCTCTAATTGTCATTTCCAGCCCTCAGTAGACTAGAAAACAAGATTGAAATGATCCACCTGGAAGAGTCTAGATGCGATGGGCCACATAGGGACTATTGCTTGCACCACCAAAAAACTGAACAGAAGAAACAAGTGATGCACCTGATGGGGTATGTCTGAGTACATCCCTAAAAGGACCGAGATTTGTGCCCTAACACTTTCCTTATAAAAAATGCTAGGCATCTCTGATCTGGTTATGGGAAAAAAGTAGTGAGGGAGACTCTCAAGTTCCTGTAGAAGGTGGCAGCACTTCCCTTCAATTGTGTAATAGATGGACATCATAAGAGATAAGACCTTCCTGTAATGCTTATCATATTGTTACGAATTCGGTGACAAGACAAACCTATACAGCAAAAATTTGTTGAACATGTTTAGCATGAGATTTTAGAACTTGGAAACCTAGTGAAACCAATAAACCAACTCTTTTAAAAGACTTGGGGTGAACATGTAAGAAATGTGCAGGTGAACCATAGACCCTAATTCCCATAGTTACTCTATCTGGAAAAAAAGAAAAATAATCAAGTACCAGTGGGCCTTATAGATGTTTACACATGGACAGAAAAATACAAGCCTAATAATTAAATAAGAATACAACTAAACACCTTACAAACCTTGATCACTTCTATATCTTCTGGTTATCCAAACATGCTGGGAAAAGAAACATTTAAATACCTGATAGAAGGAATATGAATTCTGGAAGATTGATGGTCAAGGCCATTTTGCTCCCTTCTATTTCCATCTCTTGCCACGCACCATTCCAAAACACATCAGAAATAAGAATTCCATCTCCATTCTATTTATTTCTTCGCTGCTCACGCTTCCTACTCGCGTAATACGAATTCCTATAATTTATGTTCACAAAATCAAAACCGATATTAAAATCTTGAGATTGATGAAAATAATGGGATTTAAAAAATTGCTGAAAAACAGGAAATAGAGAACGTAGATGGTAATTAAAGTATTGAATTCGAGAATTCGCTTACAGGTGTTTGAGGAACATGACGGTTGTTATGAGCAGCCTTTTATTATAATTTCTGTTCCCGAAATCAAAACAGATATTAAAATCTTGAGACTCATGAAAATAATGGAATTTATAAAACTGCTGAAAAACAGGAAATAGAGAACGTAGATGGTAACTAAAGTATTGAAGAGAAATCGCTTACAGGTCTTCGAGGAACATGACGGTGGCGATGAGCAGCCTGTGGACATTCACAGACGTAATGCGGAATTGCGGATGGAACTGAATGAGGTCGTCGATGTAAGCATAGATTGACATACTTCAAAATCCTCTCCAGTCCTCTCCAAATGCCGCTCTATGGAGATGTCTGGCACCTGCCTCTGGAAAATCCCTGCAGCATTGGTTTATTTACAGAGAAATACAGAATGCTAATGATACTGCCCTGCTAGACAACTCCAAGTGGAGCGAGCAGGATTTCAGGGTGGTTCCTGTCCGAATCCTTAAAGGCATTAAGAGCCCAGGGTTGAGAGTAATAGCGGTAGAGGCATGTTGTAAGCTCACAGCAAGCCACACCTATTCCAAATGTGCCAAATCATGTTGTAAGCTCACAGCAAGCCACACCTATTCCAAATGTGCCAAATCACTTAAAAAGTCGGAACTGAAAAGCTTGTCAAATCTCCAATTTAAAACTTACAGCCAAAAAAGCATGCTATCTTTTAATCCCATCTTTTAAGTAATCATTAATTAAAGATTAATAGTTGAATTTATAGTATTTTTGTTTGATGGAGCATGTTTTAAGCGCACAACAAAAGCCACAACTGTTACAAATGTGTAAACAAAACTAAAACGCTGATAAAAAAACTTAGCCAAAAAAGCATGTCATCTTTTAAGTAATTATTAATATTTTAATACCATCTTTTAATTAAATACTAGCATACTCCTAATTTATCAATATTTTAATACAATCTTTTAATTAAATACAAGCATACTCCCAAATCTCAAATTGGAGAAAGGCAACACCGAAGGCGTTTATGTTTTTTTCGAGGATTGGGTAAATTTGAATGGATGTATCATGGGAGAGTGTGTTTTGGAGGGTAGTTAAATACATGTTTATTATTAAATTAATTTCCTTTCTTGTTTTTAAAGGAGCTTTCAAGGATAATGTTGTGCCCATATATAAAGAGGTTATGTTAAGGACTATTGGATAAGGAGGAAATGGGGTTTCATTATTATGTATCGATATTTTTGAGAGTCATATGCATAATTTAATTAAAAGTTGAAAATCATTGGTTTATATGATATCTATATTTTGAAGTGCACAAGAGAGTCTTCACCTCAAAAATTTGTAAAGTCAGTGATTTATTGGCTCCCAATGACAAGATGTCAAAAATAGAGTTCCAACCATAATTCATATGAAATTCATCCATAAAAAGATAAAGAGAAACCTTATAATTGAGTTAACTATGGAAGCACCAAATTTCTCATGTACTATTTGTATTATTTCTTATTGTAATCAAAATATTTCACAAAATTTCATATAGGATATTCAGGACATGAATAATTGAATAGATTCATGCCTCTTGTATTTGTTATAAAAGTATGAATTTAGTATGAGAAAAAATACTATGAATAACTATGTTTGTGGGCTCACAATCAAGTTATTTGGTCAAATTGTACTTGAGACACATTCTAGGATACATTGTTTTGTTGTTCAAACCTTTTTTGTTAAGGAACATTGAAGAAAGCAAAGGACCAATGAATGAAAGTAACTCTTTTCAATTGTAATTTTGCAATCATTTTTACTTTCTAATTTATCAAAAATGTTAAGAAATGATTGGTTTGTGAATAATAGATAACACATCCATCTCGGAGTGAAAGGGTTTAAATTCTATAACAAAGCTCAATTTCTTCACTTATTCCATAAAGAAATATTTACCGTAGAGAAGTGCCCTTTGTGAAATAATGATACATATGTAATGATACACAAGTGTGGTGTTTGAGAGAGGATTTGTGCTTTCTTATAATTTCCAATACCACCACCCTAAATCTATACGTGTCACACTTCTCTATTACCCCTTATAATGTAAATATAAAATATATTTTTTTATTATAAAAAATTCTAAATAATAGTAATTTAAAAAGCAAGATGAAAGAACATAAATCCTGTGATAAAAAAAACTCATATTATGCAAATCACTCCACTATATTGATGTTAGATAGTGTTTACCTTGAAAGAGATTGTGAAGTCCAATGGTTCCTATGCATTGGAATGAAGGGGTCCATCGGATGTCAAGACACATCACTGATCATGAACAATTCTTCATCAAACTATAAAAACATCACACATACTCATGAAAACACTTTGATTCTATCTATTTTCTTAGTCAAAGAGTTCAAAAACCTCAATGAGCCTTGAAATACTATCATTGTTATGTTTTAATTATGAAAACAAGATTGAAAACTTGGTCATTTCCTTCTCAATTTCATATCTCACAATTGGACCAAAGAATTCATTTTACACAACACTGTAATATAATAAGTTCAATTGACATTAATACCATATTAAATTATGGATATTTAGACTTCATCTCAAATTACTAAAGTGAATAAGGAAAAGTATGTCCAAATCACTTGAAATGAAATTACATTAATGCATGTCTCTTTTCTTCTTGCGGTTCCCTATCTCCCCTCTACAAAAAAACAAGGTTTTATTGGGTTCTAGTCTTGGCTCTTTTTCATACTTGGACCATTTACTCCTCCTTGTTGTTTGATTTTTGGTATGCCCCCTGGGTTCCCATCCCTGTATGTCATGGGTAACCTACAAGCCTCTTCTATTACTCTACTCCTATGTAGTATGATTGTTCTCCTCTCTTTCCTTAGAGAAAACTGTATTTTAGGCTCTCAACCTTCCCCCTGTGATATAATTGACCTCGATTAAATTCTTCATGTCTATGGAAGTTGGGATTCGTTGGCCTTTTTCTCTTATTCAGGTGGCAATGAAGATTCACAAATAGACTTATTCAGGTTATGGGGGTCACCCTACATGCTTGTTGTGCTCCCATCAAGAAGAGACCTTGAATTTGGATACCATGGAAACTAAAATGAAATTGCATGAATAGATGAACCTCATCATCATCCTAGAGGAAGAAATACAAGAGCTCAAAATCAACATGGCTCACTAGGCAGATGAAGTTGACACACTACGCCAGCAGATTGAAGCTCTTCAAACCCAAAATTCTTCCAGGAAAAACACCAATGCTAAGTCTAGTGCCTCTAGTAGACGCAAAGGAACTCTTCTCCCAGACCTCAATAGGCCTTTAGTTGAGGATCCTAACTCTCTCTTGGGATGAGCTCAAAATTCAAATATGTTTTCCTTCTTCGGCAGTTTTGTAAATCGTTATCATAACAACACTTTGTTTTTGTATGTCTTCAAGTTAGGATTTTGGTATCAGTAGACATTTCCTCTCTAGAGGAATAGTTTGTAAGAGCAACCATGTACTCCAATTTCGGAGTATATGCCACATCTAGGCACAGATTTTAATATAATACTACTCACTTATGTGTTAAAAAAAAAAATCACTTATCTCATTGAATGTATTAAAAGTTATTTTCCTAGATTTGATGAACAATATTAATTTGGAACTTTGATGAACACTATTAGTTTGGAACTTCATAAAGAGGTTTTACCAATGCATATTATTCCTTTTATTTATGATTATTAATCTTGTTAAATAAAATGCAAAAATATGGCATAATCTTAGCTTGAATGTTCGAAGCATAAATAATGATAACACTAAAGCTCCCCATATGGTAGCAGTCAACTTATTTGAGTATATAACATAGAATGGATCAACATGAAGAATGAAGTGTAGGTAATATATTCATACCCTATCCTAAATATTGTGTTAAAGAATTTTGGATGAATAGTAGATGCACTATAGTAAATTTATGTTTTGAATATTTTAACAATTTAGTAATGAGATGAATGGGTATGTACTTTTTTTGAAATGAGCTAAATGTTCTCCTTCTTATTAATTTTATAATATAAATGGATTGATGGATAAGTAGTGTGATGTATATTATATATGGTTATAGCATGTAATTTATCATAATAAAATATAGTTCCTAATTTTATTTGTCTATTACATTTATCAAAGATGTTTTTTAGGGAACAATTCCTAAGCAAATTATAGCTTTTTTCACTTACATTCTATTGTACTCTCCTTTTTCATTTCCTAAGTATTACATCCCGGGGCAGTGGGGTGTAGAACATAGCAGAGATTAGACATATTTTCAGGACAATGGATGAGCACGTAAAAGTGGAAAACCCGGAACCCTGAAATCCTGCTTCTCCTCATGAAACTAATTATAAAAGGCTCCGGGGACGAGAGATCAGAAATTTGTCAATTGTCGAAGTCGGGGGCATCTATTGATAGAACCCCACAACAGAGAATGGAGGCCTAGCAATCTTGTATGCTCGTAACTTTTTGCTAACCTAATCCTAAAAAAAGTCGAGATTGCACCATTCACAGTCAGGGACCAGGGATTTTCTCATTCGACATACATATGGAAACACACTATGGAGCAAAGATAACGTCAACAACTACTCAATGGAAGTTGAACACATGGTTGACAATTTTGAAGTTTTTAGGAACATGAAGGACCTAGATATAAACGACATTTGGAACAATCATGGGTCGACGCGTGGCTTAGTGAGCATCAATATTGTGCCATCCCGGTCGTAGACCCCGGAGGAGTAAGAACCCCATTTCTAATGGAATTCTAAAGGGAGTAAGGCTTCCAAGCTTTAGGGGGCCAAGGCACTTGAGCTACCAGGTTATAGCTTAGTGGTGACAAACATTACTTCCAGTGAGGGGAAATCGCCAAATGGCAGTGAATTTTCCACATGTCACAATTATCAACGAATAAAGAGCAGACATTTATTAAAAGGATCATTTCCCGTCATAAAGCAATATCAATCGAAAGGAGTTCCATTAGGTGGACAAATGTGGTTTTTAAGCCAACGCTACCCCCCGGAAGGTCAGAGTCAATAAAGCAATATCTACAGATCAATGGTCGTTATTAATTTCGGTGGCATGAGCCTTCACTCCAACTCCATCTAGGCACCCCACTAGGAAGATTAAAAGGGTCCGCCACATGTCAGGTCAACGTGCGAAGCACGTCAATAGTGAGGATCGTTATGAAGCGAGCTTGTTAAGAAAGTGCAAAAATAAATTGATGTATCTCCTTTCCACCCTTGTCCTTCGCCCAATCTAGTTCTACCACATATCTTCCCTGCACCATCCAATTATGTTTCGTACCTAAAATCCCCATGAACTAACCATTGTAATACGCACGCTGATTGTTGTAGTTTAAAAAACAAAAACAAAAACAATTTTTTTATTTAAAACACTCTCATGCACAAGCCACTCCATGTTTTAGAACTTGAAGTCGTGAGTTATCCTTGATTGGAAACCCATTTCGCAAGAGCTTTGTTGCACCATCAACTTTCAACTTCCTCTGCTTGCCAGGTAATTCCTAAGTACCATGTTCCTGTAAAATTGGAAACCATGATTAGATTTAAAAAGGACTCATCAAAAATCTCTAACCAACAACAACCAAAACACTTGGGCCATTTTGAACCCCTCACGGACACCGAAGGGGAAATCCATGACCCCTTCTGCCCTCTAAATCTGGCTGACCTTCTTTTTTAATTTTATGGTTGTTCTCTGAACAAAGAAGACCCCTTCTGTGTTATTAAGTCTGGGCTGTGTGAAAATTTGGAAGCCCAAATTTCTACTGCAGCAAATGATTATTTTTCTTCTATTTGTTAATTACTGAACAAAATTATTTATTGTTTCCTACAATAAACACCGAAACTAATACACTACAGCCTTCACCATTTAAATAAAATGTGGAAGCAAGAAACTGAACAAGAAAGAAATACATCACATCTACACAGTTATTTTTGGACAAATGTCCCCGGAAAAACCTAGTGTGGGAAAATTGGTGTAGCAGCTGAGGGTTTTACTATTATGCAGTAGTAACTATGAGTACAATTTGTTGGATGCCCAATTGGCTATCCTATATAGAGAGAAACTGGACAAAACAAGTAGTGAGATGTTCTCACCCTATCCCTGGAAGAATCTAACTCTGATCTCACTTGAATAGAGGCTCTACATCCCTTCTGCGCAGAATTGCATCAACCCCACACAGTCTCTACGTCACCTCTGTTAGGCATTGCACTTCTCCTCCTTCTAACACTTTGCTGACCAGAAACTTTGATTTCCAACCTCCCGGTCTCACAACCCAACTCTCAGCTTCTAAAACTCTATTTCCTTAGTAGGAATTTGATCTCCCTCTAGGCTCTACACTGTCACTGCGTCAACACTGTGTGGGTCAGCACCAACCTTTCTCTAAACGTCGTTTTGTCCTCTTTGTCTTGTACTCTCCGACCTAGGGAAACTCCCTACCGGATACTATCCCTACCCCTCACTGCAAAAGATCACTTCGAATTTCTCTCCAACAGCTGCTCTGTTTCAAAAATTCGATCTTCTGATCTCCACTTGTTGTATCTTCCAAATGCCCATCAAGCCTCCTCTTATAATCCTTCTGTTGAGAATGAACGACTCAGATTAGATTCTAATTAATGGCTCAGATCATTTTTGGCTTGATCCTCGTCTTATTTTAGAAGTTTCACCCACAGTTAGATTAATATCCTTTAATTATTTTAATTTCCTAAGTTTAGACTTATGCACCCATTAAAAATAACTAATTATTTTAATAAAACTACCTTCGGGTGGAATTTCCCAAAACGATTTCTGGGTATTGTAGAATACATGTGTCTAAGCCTCCCTACAAATTTTGAGACTTAGAACACATCTGATGCTACCAGAAATCAACACTCCCTCTTAGCGAGGAATGTGCTCTAACAATGCAACCTGCTGAAGCATCACTTTGTTCTGTAACATCTCCTTCTGTGTTGTTGATGTCTAACATCCAGTCCACCAACTACTACACAAATGATGCATTTGTACTGCTACTGACCCTACCACTGTTAACATTGCATCTGTACTGCAACTCCCTCTCAATTCTGCATTCGTGTTGCTGTTGGCACTGCCACTGCCAATGTTGCATTTGCATTGCAATCTCCTCCAATTGTTGCTGCTACTAGATCAGTAATGAAAAAGTATCTCAAATTAATGAACAAGTGTTCAGTATGATGCATCTTGTTGTTGGAGTTTTGACTGCTACTAGTCTTTACGCTGACCCTCTGAAGCCTCTGCATTGCTGCTGACTTTGCTTTATGCCAACTGCACCGTTGTCAGCTCTAGCTTTGTGTTGCTCAGTCTCTGGAGCTCCTAGCCACTGTAATTGTCACTCCAACACTCCTTTGTACCAACTGACACTAATTTGGGTTCCCAAGGTATTGATCTGAGAGGTGGGCTGCTAAAGGATCCTACCCAACTGCAATTCTTTCGAATTAGAGTTCTAGATCTCCCCACCTCCCTCCTGAAGATGTCTAGGCTGCCATGGTGAAATCCTCCTCCTCAATATTAGCGGATGCAATCTTCGAATCATGCTTCTCATCTTTGTCCTTCTTCCTTAGAGGACATTGTGTTGTGTAGTCATCGAATTCACCACACCTTAAGCATTTGATCTTTGAAACATATTCCTTCTTATGCTACTCATGTTGCCCCTTGGATGCGAGGGTTGCATTCTCTTGCTCCTCCTTTTGCTTCGACCCACTATTGTTGCTTCCGTCAAGTTTACACTTGACCAAGTCTCTCCTCGGCTCCCCTTGCTTAATAGCTTCCCACATTCCATCCCCATCTGGCAAAGTCACCCTACCTAGGATGCTCTTGACAAAAACTTGCCACTCCTCAGAAACTGAATTCAGGGCCAGTCTTACCATCTCAGAACCTTGAGGTGTTAACCCCACAACTGTCATCTCATCTCGGGTCTCCTGAATCTTAGTGAGGAATCGATCAATGCATTCCCCCTTCTGCATCTGCATAGATCTCATCTTTTTCTCCAAGTACATCTTCCACTACTCGAAAGATCCCTGATATAGCATCAAAAAATCATCCCGCATCTCCTTGGTAGTGTCTCTGCCAGTGATCTGACAAACTATATGATCCTTCACTCCTTCGAGGATCATTCTCTTGGTCTTCGCCATTTCTCCCTTGTACTTCTTGAGAAGATTTGGATTTGCAACTCAGCTATGATGTTGTCGACGTAGATCTTGAGAAAATGCTCATCTAGAAGGAACAACATCCTTGCCTTCCAAATCACGTAGTTGGATGCCCCATCTAACCTATCCTGATCTCTCAATCCACTGGATGCCATCTCTGTCAATCAAAAAATTTGAATGACCTCCTCTCTCCTCTTGTTGCTCAACAAATGAGAATTCAAATTCCCTGGCTAGGATTTCTCTGAGGAAGAAATTCCCTCAAGTGTCTCTTCTTCCTTGTAACGTCCTTTTGCCCGGAAGTTGCCTGCAGAAAACTACGTCACACCAAAAACCCTTCTTCGTTGAAGCTTTTGCTGTGCTTCTCCCTCTGACACTGATAAATCTTGATCTGGAAATCCTGCCTCTTTGTCGAAGTTGCCTACAGAAAACTACGTCACACCAAAAACCCCTCTTCGTTGAAGCTTTTGCTGTGCTTCTCCCTCTGACACTGACAAATCTTGATCTGGAAATCCTGCCTCTTTGTCGACTCACTTAGAGAGAGATTTACCATGAAGATCTTGCCCTCCTGGCATGAACTGTGCAATCCCTCTGGGAATTTGAATTACTGTCTCTGCAGGAATTTCAAACTCCCTTCTTCCTTTAGCATTGGGCTCTTCTGGCAATGCTCTCTTGTTTCACTTGCAGCTCTGATACCATGTGAAAATTTGGAAGCCCAAATTTCTCATGCAACAATTGATTATGTTTTTTTCTATTTGTTAATTATTAAAAAAAATTATTTATTGTTTCCTACAGTAAACACTGAAACTAATACACTGCAACCTTTACCATTTAAATAAAATGCGGAAAAAAGGAACTGAACAAGAAAGAAATACAACACATCTACATAGTTATTTTTGGACAAATGTCCCCGGAAAAACCCTTTGTGGGAAAACTGGTGCAACAACTGAGGGTTTTATTAATATGCAGTGGTAATTATGAGTACAATTCGTTGGATGCCCAACTGGCTATCCTATATAGAGAGAAACCAGACAAAACAAGTAGTGACAAGCTCTCACTCTATCCCTGGAAGAATCTGACTCTAATCTCACTAAAATAGAGGCTTTGTGTCCCTCTATGTCATATTTTGCACAAAATTGTGTCACCCCCACACACTCTCTGGGTCACCTATTCTAGGGACTGTGATGCTCCTCCTTCTAGCCCTCTGCTAACCAAAAACTTCGATTTCTAGCCCTCCAGTCTCACACCCCATCTCCCGCCTTTTGAAATTTGATTTCCTCAACAGGAATTTGATCTCCCTCTAGGCTTTGTGCTGCCACTGTGTGGGTCAGCGTCAGCCTCTCTTTTGACGTCGTTTTGTCCTCTCTACCTTGGACTCTCTGGCCCAGGAAAACTCCTCACCAAATATTATCCTTGCCCCTTGTTGCAAAAGGTCACTTCGAATTTCTCTCCGGCAGCTACTCTACTTCAAAAATTTAATCTTCTGATCTCCACTTGATGTATCTTCTGAATGCCCATCAAGCCTCCTCTTATAATCCTTCTGTTGAGAACTAACGACCTAGATTAGATTCTAATCAATGACTTGGATCATTTTTGGCTTGATCCTCGTCTTCTTCTAGAAGTTTCACCCACAGTTAGATTAATACCCTTTAATTGTTTTAATTTCATAAGTTTAGACTTAGGCACCCATTAGAAATAATTAATTATTTTAATAAAATTGTCTCTGGGTGCAATTCCCCAAAACGATTTTTGGGTATTGTAGAATGCATGTGTCTAAGCTTCCTTGCAAATTTTGAGACTACATACCTGATGCTACCATAAATCAACCAGCTATACCACCTCATCACCCACACCATGTACCATTTACCATAATTCATAGCCTGGCTAATGGCTACATTCATGAAGGAGAAAAATTGTTGTATTTCTTCCACCGAGCAGAAAATTTTGGGGGTCACCCCTGAATTAATTCATGACGCCTTCCTTTATCCAAAAACCCTAAAGCGAGAAAAAATTTTAGATACTACACTCTCATATGAATACATTGGGCTCTCAGTTGGAGAGAAACAATTCTTTCACCAATTAATTATGGCCACCAATGCCCAATTGCTCGTCAGCTCAGAAACCCTTCCCATCACCCTATTTTCAGAACCTGTGCAACCTATCCTTTCTGTTATCCTATGGCTATTCGGGGATGATGATACATTAAACATCTGCAAAGGAGTCTTAGGGATTTTACATAAAATGATGAAGTCAAATCTTACCCTTGATACACCCTCTTTCCTGGCCAAAGTCATCAAATTCCAATGTGAACATTTTCACCTTGCTTCCTCCTTCAGTTATTACTCCATATTTGTTTTTTTTTTTCTTATATACTCATAGGGAAGAATTCGAGTACCTAGGCCTCAATGTCATGGACTCCCATAAAAAAAGGAAATTTGTGATGGACAGGGATAGTTCTTTGAAGAAAAAGCCTGATAATGAAGGATTTACTCATTTTATCTCTACTTTCATGGCCACTGGTTACAGAATTATCAACAGAGACTCCCCCCCTAGAATCTTACCCTAGCAAAAAATGATCCTTCAGCTCAGCAAAGATACTACGGTGAGTGACTGGTATTTGTTCGAAGATTATACTGAAATCCGAGTGTATGGATCTAAATTGCCTCCCTATCAATTGCCCATATTTATGCGCATGAGAATTTTTGCTTTGGAATTCATCAGACAAAGCTTAAATACATACCAGATCCATTTTGTCCAAGCCAAAAAGAGTCTTATGTTTAAACTTCCCATGGCAGTGGGCCCATTGTGAGCTCTAGGTAGGAGTTCCAACAGGTGGAAATTATGCTGAAGGAATTGAATTTTGAACTTGGAGAAGTATGGCATTATGATCCTCATGGAATTATTTCTAAAAAGAGAAAGGACATCAATGCTTCTACTTATGAGCATGAGTTTAGGTTAGAATTAGAATGGAAGGCTATCTTTGATTCATGGCATATCAACACAAAGATGGAGATTGAGACACGAGCATTAAAGAAAAGAATCATAAAAGAAGAATTGAAGAGGAAGGGGATACTAAAATGGAGGCTGCATCCTCAACTAAGAAAGAAAAAATTCAGGAGCAGGCAGAAGAAGCAATCAAGGTGAAATTGACTATAGAGAGGTCGAATCAACATGGCTTCTAGGTACAGCTAGAGGACCCCAACAACCTACCACCTCTAATTCTACTAAAGTGGAAATCTTGGGTTCTATGGGGGACACATCAGTAGTAGGTCCTAAATGGGAGGAAGGGAAGCTAATAGAAGAAAGAAACAAAAAAATTTGGGATGAAATCTCATCATAGTTTCTATCCCACTTAGTACCATATTAGACCAGGCTTTTGAACGCGATGGAACTAGAAAGAAGAAAAATGAAATTCTCCCTATATCATCCCTCAGTGTAGACGCTCCCCTTTGGACTAGAGTTCAAAATTGTGGACTTGTCTTTCGACATGACTAGTTTCCCTTTGCAGGCAATATTACCTTACATAAGCATGTAGGGGAGATGTTATGTAGCAATTTAAGCAAGGGATCCTTGACTGTTAGTAAGGTCGAGAAGCTGTTAGAGAAATCAAAATGAAAACTACAAAGAACTGATCATCAAGATGGGAGTGGATCCTAATGAAAAATCCATTGTAGAGGCTATTATCAAGGACTCGTATTCAGAAATACACTCACTGAGATAACAACTTAAAATGCTTGTTGCAAAGCATGTGCAGACCAGGGAATTAGCTCAAGTTGAAAATGAGAAGGAAATCATGGCCAAAGAAATAATTCAGAGGAATGATGAGGCAATAACCCTAAAAGTGTGGGTGACAAAG
The DNA here is from genome assembly GCA_000404065.3 of Pinus taeda. Lineage (NCBI taxonomy): Eukaryota > Viridiplantae > Streptophyta > Pinopsida > Pinales > Pinaceae > Pinus > Pinus taeda. Next base: position 38,532 of record APFE030972947.1, read on the forward strand.
ATAAAACAATAGATAGAGTCCCATCTTTGTGTCGTGGTTGTACTAAACAACCCGCAAAATCCCATTGAGCAGCTAACCAAAGTTCTCACAGAACTGCAGTTGTCATAAAATGAGTGGAAGAAGGTTCAAATTGACTTGGAAAACATCAAACACACACTAGAAAATAAGGAAAAACAACTCCAATCCACTCAGCAAAATGTAGATCAAATAAACAACAAATATTAGGCAATGCAGGATGAGATCAAAGTGTTGGAGAGCAAATTGAAGGGTAATATGGTCCTGATTGAAGGCAAACAAATAATATGGGAAGAAATAATCTCAGAAATGAAAAAATTATGGGAACATATAAAATTGGTTGCAAAGCATAAGGTTTCGGTAAAAACCATTGAGTTCTGCGTCTAGAAAGCCAAAGAGGAGAACGTTAAGAAGGCTAGAGTCACTGAGAGAATTATCAAATTCCTAAATGAAAAATCAATTGATGAATTAAGGGCGATAGACATCATTAATAGGACTGGTGTAATCATGGAAATCATCAAAGTGATTCAAAAGAAAGAAGCGAGGTATAGGTTTGAAGCATGTGTGGGTGAGTTGGAAAGGGCGGTTGCAACCTTCAACCCTAAGTTTGAACAGAGGGTTAGAGCAGGCTTACCCAGTTGTTGGGATTTTAAAGGGCAGCTGCTACCCTGAGATAAATATGAACAATTATTAATAGAGGCCAAAAGAAAGGTGGATTACTCATGCAAGAAAACTATCACTCTCAAGTGAAGTACCATTGTAAACTATTTACAAAGGGATTTCCAACTATTGTGGCTAGTAAAAAACCATGTTCGTTGATAAGTCAAACTATTCGAAGCTCACAAACCTAAGGATTACCGATAGTACCCTTATTCATATTCCCATACTAGACCCAGTTATATGGCGAAGGTGTGACCAGTCGGTCAACCCACCATGAATCAGGGTGGTGGAACCGAGACTTACTTCAAAGGATCAAGCGAGTTGCATTTGAGGATCTCTCCTGATTTGAAAATCATAACATATCTCTGCCATTTTGGAAATTTTTATATATTTTATTTTCAAGAAGGTATCAAGTTGTTATATAATGATTAGAGTAATTAGGCTTACAACATGCTTGCACAACTAATTAGTTTAGCCAATTGTTGCACTAGAAGATATTTTTGTAACTATTTTTGTCATGGCTCTCCCTATAAGAGGGAAGAGGGAACTCATTTGAAGGGTTAGATTTTATATTCAAGGGACGTCTTTTTAGGAAAATTTTGGCAACTTTCTGAGACAAAAAGTATGTATGTTGTTCTAAAAGTCTAATGAATAAGTTTGTGGTGATTCCAAACATTATTATGTGGAGTATGTGTTCTTCTCTCCGTGTATCATTTTCATATGTGTTTCTTTCCTCTTAGAAATCATGTAATTGTAACTGTTGGAAATAAATATTTTATGTCAGATTTATATATGTCATGTTTTGGCAGATGGTACTGGCAACCCTTGGTATTGCACCAAGAATGTTGCAACTCCCAAGGGCTCCTCAACTCAAATTATCAACCCGGGGTTCGTACAAACTTCGAGATGAAAGTGTTATAAGCACAACAGATAGGATTCCACTAATTCCACCCTCATTTATGACATTAGATCAAAAAGTGCTAAGAGACCCTTCCTCCTACTGAAATAGAATGAAAGCTTGCTGATAAACTTACAATTGGAAATTGCTTCTAGCTATGAAAATAGAAATGTCATTGACTCAACCTGTAAATTCTAACTAATCAATTCATGAAAGGACAAAGGCTAATCTACTTGTAGAAATAAAGTTATGTTATCTTGCAAAATTCATGAAATTACCTCATCTACTTTGCAAAAAGGAAGCTAATTTATCTTGCATAATTCATCAAACTACCAATCAGAGTTACATGTACCATCTACCTAGTTCACAATTTCTCATAAATCAGTAACCTACTTGCATGATAAAGAAAATAACTCTACCCTATTTTTACAGTGAAGAAAAGGAAGGGTTGGAGTGGCCTAGGAGCTTTCCTTGATAATAAAATCACATATGGGGGTCATTATGCATCTATGCTAAGTCAAAGTTGCAGTGGGAATCAAAATTGATGAAGGAAAATTTAATTTAAGTGAAACTTAAAATAAAAAAATAAAAGTTGTATGTTGACACATGGAATGTGTGCATGTGGTTCCATTTCCAATGTTTGATCTATCTAATAAATGACGGGGAAGATGAGAAATCATGCCATCAGTTCTTCCCGCATTCTTTGGGGAGGAAAGTGTTATGAGACAAATGATTCACTCACAGTAGTACGTTGATTGAAGGCTCTGTGGTGGCCTACGGTTGGGTGGAGAGTCGTCCCCAAAACTTTGTTATAGTTGGCGAGATTCAAATAACGTTCAAATATGAGATTATAAGTAAGGAGTATCATCGCTACAAGTAAGTTGTCTTTGCTCCTATTTGTAAAAAAATATATGCCAATTAGTTGAATATAAGTGTTTTGATCGTAAATCGCATAATTGATCTAATTAATTGAATATAGGTGTTTTCATTGTAAATCGCATAATTGATCTAATTAGTTGCATATTTTAATTTCGCGGTTGTTACATATGCTATGCGGATTTCCACTCCGGATAACCTCAAAATAAAAGTTTGAAAAAATTACTTCATTAAATTTATCAATAATTTTGTTTCCCATAACATAAGAATTTAATCAAAATAGATTTAAGAAATAAATTCAGTTTCTATTTACAATAATCATTAGATAAAGTATTAATTTCTTTTAAGATAAAAGATAATTTTTTTATTTAAATCAGTAAATATAAAACTCTGGTTACTTCTAATTTGCATACAATGGTATGTATGAACATGCTATTAGTGCTTATTGTTTGTTATTATATTTTTTTTTAAATAAGTTATATTAAAAATAAACTTTTGTTTACATTCATAATAAGTGGTTTACGGTAACATCATAAATATGGTGGAAAATATTTTGAATGGTTAAGACTATGAATTTGTACGGCCTTCGGGAAATATGGTGCATGTATCATCACTATTTATGGAATTGAATAAAGCATAATTAGAAGCCACGGGCTCTACTTTTCCTTATACTTACATTAAAAAGGTTTCATGAGAATGGGAGATAAGGAAGTTTGTCGTAAAATAGAGATGTAAGACTAAGACTACGATAAGATTAAAATTGCTATTATTTTCAAATAAATAATAAGAGTTACCATAAATTATGCTTTTGAAAGCTCATAAAAAATACGCATGAATTAGAGAATGAATAAGGGGTGATTGCATTTTATTGGGTGGTTAATAAAATGTAAAAAAAAAACGTTGTTTTTAAAAGAAAATGATTTTTAAAGAAGAGTATATATATTGTTAGTATTTTTGTTTAGTTTAATTATTGAATTTTGAAATATATGAACTAACTATTGTATTTGAACAAGGGTTACTTTGTAGATATTCTTGCTTATTTTAAGTATCCTTAAATTAGAGTAAGAAACATATAAGACATACATGAAGGAATAAAGTGTTTTTAGTAGCCATAAAATACAACTAATGGCCTGAGACTTACTTGAACATTGAAACCAAAATTCTAGAACCATATTTCCAAACAAAAAAATGTTTCTACAAAAAGTGGTAAAAAAATATTGATATCTAACGTTGAAACCAAAATTCTAGAACCGTACTTCCAAGCGAAAAAATGTTTCTACTAAAAATAGTAAAAAAAATGACCATGGATAAGCAGAATATGTATAGTGACCATGGAATTTTAATTTCATATTGATGATTTAAAGAATGATTGTACAACCAGTAATATCTTAACAATGAATTTCACTAAAATTTCCTTGAGGAAGGAATAATACATGATGAGAGATTATGGCTCCAGATGATGAGGCTCATTTAAAATTTAATGATGTACTTAAAATGAGTATACCTATGGTGTAAATGGTCAACTTAGTAGTTGGAAAAAGTGGAAATGATTATAAAAAAGTAATCGATATCTTGATGAAAACATGGCACTGATAAGATTGGTGAGATAACCTAGATCCTAGGGAGACGTTGAATAATCTTATTTCATAGTTGGTATTCATTGTTTATATAAGGAAATGGAATTGATTCATGATATGAATGATTATATTGTATTATTGTTCTATATTTTATGTTTATTGAGATGATTTTCATATTCATGATGTTGGAATGAGGTTTCGTGATATGATGGTATGAGGATAATGGTGCACATATGGTTTTTATTTATTTAGTTGTTATGATAATGATGTTGTATGCTCATGATTAATATGATATGCATAGGGATTATGGTGTTATGATATGAGGCATATTGACATGTGGTTCATTTATTATGTGATGATATGTCTTTGATGTTGATATGTCAATGTTACAACTTATGAGGATGTTATGATGTGAAGCATGTGGTAATTACATGTAGATTTTATGACATTCATGAGCATGCAGTTCTTTACTATTCAAAATGTGGCTATTAATAATGATGTTAGGTTATAATGATGACATGTAAGAGTTGGCATGTGGATTATTTTCTATAACTAATGCATTGGTTGCATTTTGAGATGTGGTGTTTGACAGGAAATCCACGAATGGGCCGAGAGGGTTGGTTTATTTTATGATCTTTTGTGAGCCCATATCTGCAAGGGAGAATAATATGTAACACCATATGGGCCGGGGACAAACTCAATCAACACTACATATGTCAGTGGTTCCTTTGTCTTGTATAACTCTTGATGGATAACTCTTGAGGAGGCCAAGTGTCTAATATTGTGGGCTAGGTTCCTGGTATTGGATTGAGATGCCAAAGTCTAGTGGGGGTGTAAGAACTTTGATGCCTGGGGTTGTGCACCTTAGTAGGTGTGGAGGGAGCGGGCCAGCCTTGCGAGATGCCCAGAGTCATTGAGTATTGGGACTCGATGCCAGCCTTGGGGCAGATGAGGTCTGAGCCAGGTGCGAGCCTTAGGCTAGGATACAGACCGATGAGGCTTATGTCTAATTCCGAAAGTGGGAAAAAGGATAGAGATTCCTTAAAATTTCTCGAGTGTTGTGAAAACTTTCGATGCCTGTTGGTTATACTAGTTCAACAGAGGGTGTAGAGCAAACATGAAATAATAAATAACTAAATAAATAAAATGTTAAATGATTCACTTTAACTTCGAGACGAAGTTCCTTAAAGAGGGGGAGTATATTGTAATGTCCCATAATAATAATAATAATAATAATAAATAACAATATAATATTAAAATATAAGCAAATAAATAATAATAAAAAGATAATAATAGTAAATAGATAATAAATAATTAAGAGATATAATAATAACAAATAAATAAAATAGTAAATAACAATACTGGAGCTCTAAATAAGTATATATAAAAGTAAACTATAAAATAATAACAATAAGTAAAGTTAACAGAAAGTAACATAAAATAGGAAAGAGTTAATAAGGAAAACTATAAAAATAGTAAAAATAAGTAAAGTTATCAAAAAATAAAAAGGAATAAAATAAGAAATAAATTAATTAATAGAAAATTTAATTTAAGTAGTAAAAAAAAAAAAAATTGCATGTTGACACATGGAATGTGTGCATGTGGTTCCCTTTCCAATGTTTGGTCTATTTAATAGATGATGAGGAAGATGAGAGATCATTCCATCATTCCTTCCCCCATTCTTTAGGGAGAAAAATGTTGTGAGATAAAGGATTCCTTGACAGTGGTACATTGATTGAGGGTTGGAGAGTGGCCAGCTGTAGAAAGATTATGTGTAGCCAAGCCTACGGTTGGGTGGAAAGTCATACCCAAAACTTTGTTGCAGTTAGCGAGATTCAAATAACATTCAACTCTGAAATTACAAGTAAGGAATAAAATCGGTATAGGTAAGTTGTCTTTGCTCCTATTTGTCAAAAATTCTATGCTAATTAGTTGAATAGAGGTGTTTTGATTGTAAATCACATAATTGATCTAATTAGTTGCATATTTTAATTTCACGGTTGTTACACTCTTGGGGGTAAAAACCTACATTCCTCTCTGTCTCTCTCCACTCCCGCTGCTCTCCTGCTTCATCCATTCCTTCTTGTAAGCCTAGCAACAAGGGTGTACTGATCTTGAGTCCTATCCACCTGATTTTCATCCTCTACATGATCCTCTTCTACAATGGTGTTCTCTCCAAGGCATTCCTTAGCCTTTTAGGAGAGTGATATTCTCTGCTATGTAGACTATGGGGTAAGGCATGCCATCTCCTCTGGAAAGATTACATACTTTTTGTTCCTAACATCCTGAATGTGTCTTCAAAGTGTAGAATGGCTTTCTCTTAGGTAGAAATGTAATTGGGTGCTAGAGCAACATCATTGGAGATGAGCCCATGATCGCTAATGGAAGCCTTTGGGCTCACTGGCTTTGCCATGATATACAATGGATTATTTTCCTCCTTTACCATTACCCTTTTCACTTCCTCATCTCTTGTCTCCTCATGAGTCATCTAGAATGCAAAAGATATCAACTATATATCTCCCAATCTTAAATTGGGATCCCAAAAATTCATATTTGTCAAAGTGAGGTTGTGCATGTAAAATTCAACCAACTTGTCTCCATCTTCCATGTTAGTTTGGCTGCAAAATTCAATGAACTGCCTGTAGTCCTGAAAAAACAGAGATCCATATTGTGCCAAAGTTTTGATTTGGAACTGCAGCTTGGAGATGGAGCTTGGAGGACTTGTGTAGCCTATATATTCAGGCCTAAGTAGTCCATGAGCTTGATTATCAGAGTACAGAGAGAGCATGATAGCTTTTGAGCTTATTCTTTTTGGATGTTGTTGAGGATTTCCACTTGATCGATAATACAGTGTTGAGGTTTTATGTTGGTGCTTTCCCCAGTGATATATTTTGTGTTATGTGTGATTGATTCCTTCTTATCAGTTATATGTGTTCATGCTTGACGTTGCTCATGGTTGATTAAGCTTCCGCAAAGTTTATGGTATATGTAGATCTAGTATTATGCTTTAGTGCATTGCATATATCAGTTTGATCTGTAGGTGAAATTTCTACATGATATCAGTGAGTGAGCTAGCTGATTTGTAGAGAAAATTCTACATGGTATCAGAGCTAGCTGATTTGTAGAAAAATTCTACATGGTATCAGAGCACAAGTGATCAAGGAAGAACAATATACAATAAGGGAGAAGTTGAAGTTTGTGGTTTCTGAATATTGAATTGATTTCTTATCACATCTATTTCGCCGATGGCATTCTATGATTAGGGACTCGAATATGCCCTTGATGGAAGTTCGAATTATATAGCCTGGAAGGATCGCATGGAGGCAGTATTAGAAGATAATGGCCTTAAGGACTTCATTGATCAAGAAGTCCTGAAGCCGACTGATGCTACTAAATTGGCGGAATGGAAGAAGTGTGTGGCTAGAGTAAAGAGAATCCTTTTGGAGGGAGTTCAAGATCACATTGTCTCGAGCCTCCATGGGAAGGAGACTCCGTTTTCGATGTGGAAAAAAATGAAAGATCTTTATCAAAATAGCAGTGATCAGAGGAAGTTGGCATTGAAGGACAAACTTTGAAATATCAAGTGTGAAAAGGATGACACGATATCTATGTATCTAAACAAGCTCACCTCATGCGGGTATGAGCTTGGAAGTGTAGGGACCGTGACAACTGATGATGACATGATGAGTCTTGCACTCCTCGATCTTCCTAAGAGCTGGCATAGCTACCGAGACTCAGTTAATGGAAGAAAGAAATTACCAGATTGGGAACGACTTTGGTCGGATTTGATGCAGGAGGAGATAAGAATAAGCACCAAAGATGGTTCTTCATCCATGGACAATGAAGAAAATTGTGCCTTAGCGAGTAAAGTGAAGAAGGGGAAGGATAAAGTTTCACTTTCTGAGTCCAGTTCTTCCCATGGTGGGAAGAAGTTTGACAAATCGAAAGTGTGATGCTTTCGTTGTCATAAGGTGGACCATTTTGTCACAAATTGTCCGCTGAGGAAATCCAAGAAGGGATCCGGGGGAGGATATGAAGGTGAGGCACTTGCTTCACAGTTCGAGTTGGATTTCACACTCTTCACATGCATGGTTTCATCCATGGTGGGAAGTGGTTGGTTTCTTGACAATGGAGCTTAAATCCACATGACTGGTGACAAGAGTTTGTTCAGTACTTTGGAGGAGAAAGATCTCCAGATACTCATAGCGATGGGTAATGATGAAAAGTATAATGTCTCAGGTGAAGGCATGGTTATTTTTCAAAGGGAGCATGGAGCTCGCCTTACCTTGACCGATGTCAAGTATGTACCAGGACAGAAGAGAAACTTGGTGTTGATCGCGATGTTGGAAGATAGAGGCTATGGCGTAGTCTTCAGTAAGGGAAAGGTTTTCCTTAGACACATCATCACTAGACAGGTGAAGCAGATTGGTTCACGGGTCAAAAACCTATATGCTCTTGAGGTTCAAGATGCATGCAAAGCCTTGAGCAGCAATGCAACTGATGGAGACTTGGTGGTTGAGAGGGAGAGTATATTACCTCTCAACATGCAGCGCCAGAAGAAGTCTCAGACGATTGTGGAGGAGCCACGATTGGTGCAGCAGCTTCAGGAGGTTGTTGTGCAGCCACAACAGGGGAAGCTGAGAGGAGATCGAGTAGAGACATCTACTTATGCAAAGATCCCGAGTAGGGGGAAACATCGAGCCAGGTGGGCAGAGGGATCACATGCAGCCATACCTCCAGGTAGGAGGTGCGGTGATGTTGAGTGATCTTCCCAAGAAGGGGCAGGATCCTTGAGGTACCCAACCTCTTTGATTCGAATTTGCTACGAGAGCCCCGATGAGGAGTAGTAGAACTGACTGATTGGGTAGAGATAGATGCAGATGGAGCAGTAGAGAGAGCTACAATGTACGGAATCCCAGGACAACGCAGAGTTAGTAGGCTATAGCAATGGGAGAGGCACAAGTGTGTTGCACTAGTGCAGGGTAGCACAAAGAGGTATGCAACGGTGCGAGATGCATGGAGATGTTGTAGTAGCGTATAGGTTAGAGAGGGAGCACTTGCCAACAATAGGTGGAGCTTCAACATCAAAGTATGTTTCTAGCCCAACAGAGAGGTCAGTTGGGAGTTTTTTTTTAATTTTTTTTATTTTTTTTCCGAGAGTTGCTAAAGCAACCACACTTCGAGAGGAAGCCTTTCTTGTTGAGAGTGAGTGTTGAAAATGGAAACAAGAAATTGCTAAAAATAGAAGTGCTAAAAATATCATTGCTAAAAATAGCAGTTTGGGTACCAATGCTGGATTGGGCAACATGGAATGAAAAAATGGAAGGGCTAAAAATAGAAGTTTTATTTTTAGCAATTCAGGATGGATTCCTATTTTTAGTTAGTCCCTGGTCTAAAATAGGAAGTAAAATTCGAATTTGATATTAACAACAGTTTGTAAATTAATTAAATAATTCATCTTGATTTAATTAGTTAAGGAAAAACAAACTTGAAGTCTATGTGAGGACATGCAACAATTTATCTATTAATTGAGGAATTTATCCATCAGTTAAAGAGATAATGATGAGTTCTAATATGGAGCTGTAATTATTTGGCTCAGTTAACTGAGTCAAGTCCAGTTAGATTAATGAGATTCAGTTTGTTAATGCTTGCATGCATGTAACAACTGGTATTTTCAGATAACTGAAGATTCACTCATGGATAACTCATGCATGTCAGTTCAGACAAAGACCCACTTGAGATCAGATGGAGGGACAGTGTACTATCAGTTGCTAGGATATTCCTTGTGAATATTCCTTGCATGCAGAAGGAATATTATTCCTTAAGGATTGCGTAGTTGGACCTGAGGTTACAACAGGTATGATGTGGGCAATTCACACATGTTATGACATTGGACCCCAACCAAAACTGTGCAAAGAAATAGGAGCTTGGAGGACTTGTGTAGCCTATATATTTAGGCCTAGGTAGTCCATGAGCTTGATTATTAGAGTACAGAGAGAGCAGGATATCTTTTTGGCTGATTCTTTTTGTATGTTGTTGAGGATTTCCACTTGATTGATAATACAGTGTTGGGGTTTTATGCTGGTGCTTTCCCCAGTGATATATTTTGTGTTATGTGTGATTGATTCCTTCTTATCAGTTATATGTGTTCATGCTTGATGTTGCTCATGGTTGATTAAGCTTCCACAAAGTTTATGGTAGATGTAGATCTAGTATTATGCTATAGTACATTGCATATATCAGTTTGATCTGTAGGTGAAATTTCTACATGATATCATTGAGCTAGCTGATTTGTAGAGAAAATTCTACATGGTATCGGAGCTAGCTAATTTGTAGAAAAATTCTACAGTGGCTTCCTCTTGTGAGTATTTCTTCTGCTCTTGTAGCTTCCCCTATCCTGCTTGTAGCATACTCTTCCCCTCCTATAGCAAACCATGTCTCTCATGTAGCAAACATCGATCCTCCTGTAGATTCTCTTTTTGCTCTTCCTCAAAGGGAGATTGTGTCCTCGTGTTCTTGAAGGTGAATGACTTAGTGGTAGGCCTACTCATAGGTGTTATGGGTGACTTGGTTTTGGTTTTAGGAGTGACCTCCTCAATTTTTCCCTCATTGGTTCCTATTTATTCCTTTTTGCTTGGTGACTCATCAATAATTATAGGAACCCTTGTAGAGTTTGTGGCTTCCCTTGTCTAATTCTAATGCTCTTCCTAGTTCTGAAATACATTTGAATTGGTCTTTATTGCTTCCTCTTGGGCTTGATAGGAGTGCCCAATGTTTCTAATATTGCAGCTAATTCTTGTTCAATGTCTTATGCTCCTTGGGGTTGAGGAGTCTTCTCAAGGCTTAATCTTTCTTCTCCTCCTCTTCTCCTTTCATCTCTGCTTCTCCTTCCTCTGTCTCTGCTACCTCTTTTTCCTTTGTTTGTCTTTCTTATTCTTATGTTCTTGCTACCTCTTCCTCTTCTATCTTTGCTCCTTCTTCTTCCTATGTTTTTGCTTCTCTTCCTCCAACACTAGAGGCTGGAGTCTCTCCTGGTGTGAGGGCTTGTGTTTCTATGAAAGTCTCCCTATCCATGTCCACAAATTTGTTCCATATGACAGGGAATCTCAAGTGGTTCATAGCATCTACCAATATCAATTTTATGAGGCCGTGGTGAGCTAAATGTTAGTGTTTTCCTTCCATTACCTTCTAACTCATCTCCATGATTGACTGTAGAAGGAAATGAGGGACACCAAGTCTTTGAGAAAGGGGTAATTCTGCCTTGAATCTCAGCTCCTGGAGAAACCTGAAGTGATAGGCATAAAACACACTTAATAACCCTTCAAAAGATATATATTTAAGTACATGGTAAGCTACCTCATCCCAAGGATAAGGTAAAATTTCTCTTCTCACTCCATTCTTTTCTTCTACAAGCTTCTCTTTTGAAAGGAAGAAGTTTTTCCTAGTTGTGACCCTTGCTTGTCTTCTTTGCTCCATGTAATTCCTAGAGGCAAGGTGGTCACTCTGCTGATGGTTTCAGGACTGAGAGAGATGGCCAAACCTCTGACAACAGTGGTGGCACTGTCTTTCTCATGAGAGTGTAATGCCATGGAAAATTCATGAGAAAGATCATCATCATACCCCTTTAGCATCTCAAAGAAACCCAACCACTGGTGGTTTCTGAAGATGTCAACTATAGGAGGGTGTTGGTATATTATCTTGGTGTCTGAGGGTTCCCTTATATTAATCCCCCCCATGTCTTCTCTATTAATCCTTGATGCTATGTAGGTGTGGAATTCAAGAAAATTCAAACAGTCTCAGTGGTAAAATAGTGGCACAAAAAGTGGTGAAACAATGGCACGGTGCTCGGTAATAATGAGGAAGAAGGGTGTTCGAATTGATATCAACCAAACTATTTTGTTTTTTCTTATTCACGGAAAACTTCCAAAAGGATCCCCTACTGATCAATTGACTGTTATAGGATCTTAATTTCAAGCAGAGTGCTCATGAAATTGGGTGTAGAAACAAAGAAGGAGGGTATCACTTACTTCTTATCAGATCAATTTTAGGTGTGCATGAAGGTTTTGAGAAAGTATCGAGCCACTATGACTCCTTTTTCTCCTCCCAACTCCTCATGTAGATCCTCTTGACCCTCCTATAGAAATTGCAGGCTTGCCTGTAGCTTTCTCTTGTAGCACTTTGCAGGCAGGGTTCAAACCTCCTCGGTGGCACTCTAGGCTGATCGATGCACTAGCTTGTTTGTCTTCTACCTGTTTTTGGAATGAGTGATGGTGCAAATGAAGTCGAGCCAACACATAATATCATTTTTTGGTTAAAATCTTGGAGCGCTATAGTGACTTCGCATTAACACGAGTTTCCTCTTTTTGACTGTTGTCCCCACTAATTGTAATAATTTCTCCCTCCTCATGATTATCACCCCACTCTTTGAGGTCAACACTTCATTTTGATTTGAGATTTCCACATTGCATGGGAGACTAAACTCACACTTAAGTTTACTAGTCGAGGGTGGCCAAGTTCACTGGCCACCTCCAACCTATTAAAACACATTTTCTCGTTTAAAACACGTTTTTGTCATTTTTATCTAGAGAGAGGAGGTTAGGGTTTCCATAACTGAGCCTACCTGCGGATCGAATTGATATAGAGGTTTGCATGATGGAGCTGGGCCATATATCATTATGATCAAGGGAGTTGACCTCTTTGACTTATTTCCTGTGCATGTATTCAATTTTATGCTACCTTGACTGTTGCTTTTCTTATGTGTTTGCAGGTGCCTCTTCTGATATCCAAGTTGTTGCTACTAGTGGAAAGCCTCCCTGAGAATGAGGTGTCTCTTCATAGTTACAAAAAAAGCTTGATCACCCTTCTAGTGGTGGAAAAGAACATAATATTAGTGATTATTATGTGGCTACATAGGCTGCTACAGGAGGAGTTTCTTCCTGTAGTAGACTTTCATTCTCCCCTTGAAGTCTTCAATTTGCATGAGGCAGATGAGGGAGATGATGATAAGCTATGAGGATAGAGTTAGAGTGATGGAGGAGTAGTACAAACACTGTAGAGATAGAAAACAATAGCTTCTCTGTTTTTTTCTTAAGGTAAGACATAATGTAGAATTTGAGCAATTTTTTTGTGAAATGAGTGGATGGATGATTGAAAAGTCATAGGAGGACATTCTTTTATTTCCTTAGAGTTAGAATGGTCTTTTGTATTGTTCTCCTCCTCGGATCTCCCTCCTATAGTTCCACAGGCTCCTCCTGTAGCATGACAGGACCTTCCTGTAGAAATATATGTCCTTCTTGTAGCATTAAAAACAAGACGTGAAATTTGGATTTCTTGATGATGGGATGGTGGAGAGAGATAGTAATATGAATGGAGAGGATGGATATGAGGTGTATGGAGAGAGGAATGGATGATAGCCTGTAGGTCTTGGCCTATAGACATAAAATCTGCCACTGTGTACAATTATGCAAAACAAAAGAAAGGTTAGAAAATATGATATAAGCTTATTCTTTGTTCTCTTTTATTTTTTTTTCTCTTTTTCTTGAGACACACAGACTACCTCAGAGGAGGTTTTCAGCCTACATGCCTGCCCTAGGTGCCTCAAGGGAGGTTTTTCACCTAGGGATATTTATTTATTTTTGCTCTTGGGCTGCCTCAAAGAGGTTTTCATCTAGGCCTTATATATATATATATATATATAAATTATATTATATTATATATATATATATATTAGGCCTTATATATATATATATATATATATATTTCTAGGAATGGTGTGGATTGGAAGCTATGAAACTCCTAATCACATTCAATTCTTTGCTGATTGAACTAATAAATTCCTCCTTGGACAAAGGTCTTCAATATAAATTCAACCTGTAACCATTTACAAGCAAGGGAATGCCTTCCTTAACAATGGTTCTAATCTAGATAGATCCATTTTCATGACATTTTTCCACTAGGTATGGGCCCAACCATCTTGTCATTAGCTTCCCTTTAAAATATTTGAACCTAGAATCATATAACATGGCCCAATCCCCTTCTTCAAAAGTATTTTCCTTGATATGTTTGTCATGCCAGACCTTCCTCTGTAGATGTATGATTTCATTTTGTAAGAGAGATTGCATTCTGAACTCATCTAAGCCGTTCAGTTGGAGCATCCTTTCTTGTTGTGATGCGGTGACATCTAAGTCCAACTGAGCTGCCATTCTCAAAGTGCTATATTCAAACTCAATAGTAAGCAAAACTTTCTTTCCATAAACCAAATCATATGGAGTGAATCTAGTGGTGGTTTTATAAGTGGTATTGTAGGCCCAAGTGGCCTCTACTAGTCTCTCTACCCAATATTTCATGTTTCTGCCAACAACCTTGGTGAGGATGCTCTCTAGTTCTATGTTTGTGACCTCTACTTGCCCATTTTCTTGAGGATGATAGGCAGTGGATGTCTTGTGCTTGATATGGTGTTGCATCATGATATCTTCAATCAAATTGGATGTGAATTGTGCTCCTTGATCAATGAATACCTCCCTTGGACACCCAAACTTGTAGAAGCTATTTTCTCTTAAAAATTATGCCACTTTCTGCTCAGTTGCTACTTTGACTACCTTTGTCTCAACACACTTTGTCAAGTAACCAGTGCACACAATGATGTACTTTTTATATCCTAATGGTGGATCAATTGGCCCAATGAAATCCATGCCCCACTTGTCAAATGGCTCTAAGGCCACTTGATGTTGTAGGGGCATTTCATCCCTACGTGTGGGTTTTCCCATCCTTTGGCACTGATCATATCTAGTGGTATATCTCCTTGCATCTTGATGTATTGTGGGCATATAGTAACCAACCTATAAAAATTTAAAGGTTGTACTTTTTGCAGCAAAATGACGTCCACAAGGACCATCATGATAGGATGTCAAAGACCTCCTCCTCCCTTACACATATCCTCAAGGTTTGATCTGGTCCCAATCTAAAAAGATTGCCCCCAATCCAAGTGAAAGGAGAGTTTTTCCTTACAATCTTGTTTTTCTCCTTGGATGATAGATTTGGAGGGAACCTCATAGCAACCAAATAGTTTTCTATGTCAGAAAACCAAAGAGAAATCACCGAGATGGAAAAGAGGTGCTTGCCTGGCAGTTGATCATCCACCATCTCTTCATTACCTACAGGCAAGGTTAACCTGGACAAAAAATCTGCAACGACATTTTCTTTTCATGGTTTCTCAATAATTGTCAAATCAAATTGTTGTAACAATAACAACCACCTAATTATTCCAACATTAAAATCAAGCTTACTCATCAAATATTTAATGGTTGCATGATTAGTATGAATAAAAGTTTGGTACCGAGTGATATAGTGCCTAAACTTGTTTAAAGAATGTACTACAACTAAGAGCTCTTTTTCAGTGATAGTGTAATTCAGCTCAACTTTAGACAAATTCTTACTAATGAAGTAAATAACATAAGGAAACTTATCCTCTACTTGTCCCAAGGCTCCCCCCACAAATTTATCTGATGCATCAGTATAGATATGGAAAGGAAATTCCCAGTTGGTACCTCTTAGGATGGGTGCAATGGTAAAATTTTCTTTCAACACTTGAGGGGTCTCTTGACAACTGTTGGTCCAACATAAATCTGAATCTTTGGCCAGTAAACTAACAAAGGTGAATCCACTTTACTAAAGTCCTGGATGAATCTCCTATAATACCCTGCTAGTCCCAAGAAGCTCCTAACATCCCTTTGCTTCTATGGGGTAGGGACCCTTTTGACGATGGCATTGTCTAGGTAAATCCTCTCTGTGGACAAATACGATCCGTCTAGCCCAATAAGTGCATCTAGCAACCGAAATGATAATCTACTAGACACTTCTGTAAGTTGCAATTGAAAAGAGAGACGAAGAAGATGACCTACCTCGTTCTAATGCTATCTCGATCTCCTTTCTTGAAGACCTTGAATCACTCGCACCATGGGCTCATTCTTGCTTCTCTCAACATTTATTCACTTGCACAAGAGATCAAGGCACAAAAAGGCATGCAAATACAAATAGCATATCCAAAAGCAACCTAATTAACTGATCAAGGAATGTTAAGCTAAATGATACATGAGCATACACATTTAGGGAAAATGAACTAGCAGTTGTATATTAAAAGAAAATAAGGGGAAGCATACAACCAAGCCTTGATGTTGATAGGCTCTCCTTGAATGAATATCCAAGTCCAAGATAAGCTCTCCAAGCACTTCTTCTCCAAGCCAAATGAATAGTATATAGGCACAATCTTAGTATAAGGGTGAAAATAGGCATAGACCAACCATTTGGGAATGGGAGAAGATAAATATATAGGCTTGGAAAGGGAGTTAGGACCTCTTCAAAGATAGAATTAGGCCCTTATCTCAAGGAGGTAGATCATAGGGATAAGACCAAGAGGCCAAGTTTGGAGAATTCAACCCCATCTATGCCAAACAACCTCCAGCTCGCCACTCTGGAAGCTTCTAGATCACGAAGCTTCTCATCCTCTTTAGGAAAGTTGCCTTTTTGGGATCATCGCGGGTATACGAGTGAATAGAGTGATGCCATCGTGGGTCAAGCATAGTGCAACATGATATCATCACTGTTTTGAGTCTCATAAGCGCGATGATGCTGAAATTAGGGTTTTAGATCTATTTCTTCTAGGGAAAGCTCAAGGAATTTTCCAATCAATGTCTTAGGAAGGATCTGAGTTGCATATATAGATGAATACAATGTATAATGGTCATCTTTTAGGCACTTCAGGGGATGTCACAGGGAAGTGTAGGAGGTGCGACAAAATACTGTGTAAAAGATGCCCCCCTAAAGCCTGAAGGAAGAACATGGAGTGATGGTTAAGATGCTTTACGAGCTTTTACAAGGATGAGGACAATCACCATCAAGGGACTTGCAAATCAAGGATGTATATACATATACATATCTAATATCATGAATCCATTGTATGGATGCAACCATCCGAATGATAAGGACTATATGAAAATATCCATGGTATGGGCGCAACCATCCAAATGAGAAGGATCATCTGTGAATATAAGATCCAAGATATGGTCACAGCTGCCTGATATCACCATAAACATAAAGTCCCATGGTATGGTCACAACCATCTGTATAGTAGAAACAAATGTTAAATCAAGAATAACATATAACTCCATGCAACCTGAGTCATATCAGACAAAACTCAGGGTCTTGCGCTCCATCCCGATCCAACCAAAGTACTAATTCTAACATGCAAATAAATGTGTTGAAGTCGAACATGCTAGAAAACCACCTGATTACTGGTTAATGATGTGGATTGTTAACAAGCACGGGAGAAACCACCAATAATGACAATGGATCTCAAGGTACGACAATACAATCCATGAATGTGATAATGAAATTGAATTTGAACACTCGTGAAATCATTCAATCGAAGGCCAATGATGAAGACCTATCGTCGAATGCGAAGAACTTGCCATTTGGACATGCAAGCTCTAAGGTACTGAAAGGGAGTTTCGAAGTCGTCTTCCTGGATAATGTGTTGAAGTCGACAGGTAGTGACCCATTGAAGGAGAGAAATGATGAATCCCTCATCATAGACACGAAACAAGGATGGAAGGAAATGAATAAGATCCAAGACTGTAATAATAGGTCAGACAATGTATAGGTAAATAACTGTAGATAGGACTACACTTGAACAACGATGACAGAACTCCTTAGTGTGGCAGCATTTGACTCAACATACGACTAAAGGTCATGATGACAAAATGGAATAGTCAAAGGAGAGGCAAAATGGATCACCCAAACCTAGGAGGATAAGTGACTAAGTGAGGATATCCCAAACCCGACACGAAAGTAGAAGAGTGTCATGTTCAAGAGCGACATGCTGCCTATACAAAGGATTTTTCATCTTCATTTTTCCTCTGCTATTTCTAGTGAGCACACCAATTTTTTTTATCACAAGCTTGCAGGAGATAACATATGCTTGTCATGTAAGTTCATTCTTTGAATGAATCCATCATAGTAAGTTTTACAAGTCTTAGGAAGGAGAAACTCAGTCTCATCATGGCGACGAGTCTTTCATTGTAAAATCTTAACGAGTTTGACGTAAGAATAAATCAGTGTCTTTTTCATATTTAGAGAGTTTGAAAAAGAAACGAAAAAGAAAAACCGATCATGTAACTTTTCGTAATTTTTCCATCGAATCCGAAAAGGTAGAAAACAATATTCGAGAGAACTTCTTGACCATATTGACCAAGGTGTACCTTTTTCGCAAATAACCAATCTTAGCCCAAAAAAGGGGTAAACATATACTGAGATGACATTGATTCATTTTAATTTAATGAGTTCAAAATGACAAGTACTATGTTATCACCAAAAAATTGATCATCTAGACTAATTTACTAGATGGATCGAAGTACACCATGTAAAGCCAATTTTACCATAGTAAAATTGCTTTCACTGTGAGAAATTACTTAATAAACCACCTTTGTTAAGTAATTTATAGTTAAACCCATGAAGAATAATTAAATAAATCACTATTTATTTGATTTTTTTCTATGAATAATTAATTAAACCATTGTTCAATTATTATTCTTTGTCATATTTGACCCAATCATGGAAATAAACAGATAAATAATTAATTATCTTATTTTTCTCTAAGAATAATTAATTAATTACTAATTAATTATTGTTCTTTGTCAAATTTGACTAAATCCCTTAGGAATAATTAAATAGATCCTTATTTGTTTATTATTTCTTAATTAATCCCTTGAGATGATAAATAAATCATTTATTTATTTATTATTTCTAATTAAAAGTTTAAATATTTTTTCCCTCCTAATCAAATATAATAAAATATTCCAAGTGGTTATTCCAAGAAGGAGATTAATAATATTTTATTATTGCTCATTATTCGAGGATAACTCAATATTTTGTTAAAATAGAAGGTTTTCCATTCATTATTCACTTTTGATTATTTTCATTGTTGCACTCACTGTTGTAACTCTGATTATTTTTATTGTTGCACACCATATTTTTGCTGGGTTTACACATTATAGAGATGAAAGACTCTACACAAGTTGAAGATGTTTGAGGATAGCCAAGAACCAATCCCATAGGGGGGGACTGGTAACATCTATTTGTTCCTTTCACATGTGTTATAATAAAAACTATTCTTTGTATATCTGATTTCCATTGGATGATTGGAGTTATTACTCTTTTTTTTTGGCTGTTTAACTATGATTGTGGCATAGATCAAAATTTTGGCAGGTTTTGTTTCTATCAATTGCTGGAGATCTACAATGTTTAGCAGCCATTTATATTGTTGAGATTGTTTTTCATCCACAATTTTAAGTGGGTTCTTTTCGTACATCTTTGAGAAGAAAACATTACAACATACTAGGCGATCTTTTTAGTTTTTGAGAGTCTGAAAAGGGCTTAGAGATGACTCCATTGGGGTTCCTTTTTCGTTTATTTTTAACGAGTCTGAAAAAAAAAAAAAAAAAAAAAAAAAAAAAAAAAAAAAAAAAAAAAAACCTCATGAAAATCAGTAAAAAATAATCACTGTCCACCGAAAGCACCTGTAACTGCACAAAGAAATGCACCCATCATTGACATCGAGAAAAAATAATCACTGTCCACCGAAAGCACCTGTAACTGCACAAAGAAATGCACCCATCATTGACATCGAGAAATAATAATATTAAAATATTATTAAAATATTGACAGAAATGGCTGCAAAACTTATAAATAACCCAAAGTAACATTATTTTTTACCATTTTACCATAGTGAGTTCTCAAAGTGCATTTGTGCCCTAATTTTCTTGATTTTCAAGTAACAATTGCGGGAGATTCAGGGCGCCATTTTGCAGCAGGTAAGAGGTCTATCCTTGCTCTTGCATTTCATCACATTTTCATTCATTTTTAATGGATTTTTATATGCAAAAAGGGAGGATTTGCAATATTTTGAGCGTCAGTGATCATCGCGGGTTTGGTCATCGGACCCACGATAATCGCTTTTGAAATCAAATACGCCCGTGATGACATCGCTCTATTTGTAAAAACAGGGGCGATGGCGCCGAGGCAATTTTTTTTTAAGAAAAAACCCTTTTTAAAGCAAAATTTTTTGATTTCAATCCATGAAAAAGGTTCTAATTGGTGTCAAATGAAGTTTTGCAGGAGATCATAGTTCTGGAATGGAAAGAAAGAGGCCATGAGGCCGAAGATCACCAAGCAACCTAGAATCCAGAATGCATCAATGCCTTGAGAGATTGTGGGTTGCTGAAGTTATTCAGGACCACAGGACTGAGGGCTTAGATGGAATTTCTGCCCTATTTGATCAGTATTTGGGATGTGGATCGAGAGATCTTTATCATCAAAGGCCAGGAACTGGAAATAGAAGAATGCGACATCTATTTTATCATGTGATTGGCTCGAAAAGGAGAAAGAGTCTAGCCTTTCGGATCTCGCCTAGGGCTGAGAGTACTAACGCTTTGATTAGGAGCCATTTCCTAGGTGTAGAAATGACGAGGGGTGGGAAGGTGAAGATAACCATGATCATCAACAACTTTCCTTTACGAGCCATCCTATTCACCATAACTCATGTATTTGGGATGCGAGCCTTGCATGGGAGTTCAAAATCCCAATTCTAGTATGGAGTTGAGTGTCTGACCCCCACCATATTCAATTGGTTTGGAGGCCTTTTGGCGAATATGAAAAGGCAATTGACCAACGGGAAGCAGGGAAACATGAGACAATTTGGGTTTGGCTCGATACTAGTGACTTTCTTCTTAGAGCGAGTGCCTCTATTTTGGTATCAATGGGTAGAGGTATCGGATCCTGCCCCCTAGGACCCGAGGTTAGTGAGGTGGATTCAACTCATGCCTCGAGGAGGAATGGGTCAACAGATGCACTACCCTCCACAATTTTTTACTTGGCTGCAGTGCCAATTATTCATGGTGAACGATTATGCATATGTTGGCATAGATTTCCGATGGGATCCAGATCTACCTCTGTCACCGAGAGAACAATGGATTGATGCAAGTAAAGACTTGTTTTTTGGATTTTTTCAAGTCTTATGATTTTTTTGTAAAAGTCTAAACTGAGACTCGACTTATGATAAATGTGCAGATGTGGGACTTGAAAGACCGCCTGTCATGTCGCTAATATCACGATGGGTTGCTCATCAAATAGTGGGCACTGACCATGAGGAAGGAGCGAACCCCTTAACTGACATGGAGCACAACCTAGAAGTGATTACTCGAGGAGTTCCGGAGTATGCTACTATAGACGAGGTGTCATTGCATTGGCAGAGACACACAATGGGAGTATCCGCAACACTGCGTCGGTTGTTAGGCCGAGTGATCAGAGCAATCTTGTGCTATCCTGAGCACCGTGCACGCTGAAAGCCTTTCTAGCTATTTTACACATTTTGTAGGCTTTGAAAGCCAAGTGTCCCAAAACACTTTATTTTTTGAGATTTTGATGTAAAAACTTAGACATACTCGATATTATAAATTATATATAATATATATATATTATATTATATATATATTATATTATTATATAATATATATATATATTATTTTCTACTTATGTGTCCATAATATGATCAATTTTATAAATGACACAAATGTCTATCAAGAACATAATTTGTTAATGCATCTATTAACGTATTCAAATTGTGTGGAATGTGTTGATATGTGATAAAATCAAAATTTCTTTCCAGTAATCAAATATTTGTGGATTTCTCATTGAATAATGATTGTTTAACTATAACACAACGAGCTGTGAGTCTAACTTGACAACTAAATCTCTAATTCCAAGAGCAACTGCTTCTGACAATAATTCAATGACTGCATGATATTCGACAATATTGTTAGTTGTCTGTTTGAGGCATATACCTTGTAAGTCAATCAACTCGCCATTAGGGGTAAAGAGTGCCCAAGCTATGGAAGACAAATTCTGTGCGCTAGGACAAGCACCATTAGTAAAACTTACATAATGACTTGAAGACATCTACAAACCGAGTGGAACACAAGGTAAGTAGAACAACACATGTCTGCAAAGCAAACAAACACACCAAAAATCAAAAAGTGCACACTAATGAATTCACACACTAATGTACAAAAAAGAAATCGCACAAATGACCTCACGTAAAAAGTTCAGATGGAGTCCATTTCCGGACTCAGGTAATCAATCAACAAAGAATAAAACTGGAGTTTCATCATTGACATGACGTGTAAGCATCAACTCGACCAAATAATAGAGTAAAAATCATAGAAGGCTATGCCCCCATGCCCCCTGGGCGAGTGAGGGTTATGTCATAATATGAAAACCCCATTTAAATGATGGGCAAATGGTAGACACTTGGTGAAAAAATCTCATAAAAGGAGGCATGAAAAACTTAATCTCCTGACGAGGAAAAAGTACCCCCAGTTGGAAGAGTTTGACGATTTCAGGTTGGACTGAAATGTCAATGGGCAAAGTTGCAGTAATGTTTCCCATATTACCCTCAGGCAGGACTTCGTGCACCAAAACAGGTCTTTGAAGTGGATGTGTTGGGCAATGAGAAGCCAATGCTTCAAGACACAAAGGAATCTCACCGAGGCTAGGAAGAAATGAAGAACGATGATGGAGACCGTTCCAAGGAGTTTCATTTAAAGACATAACCTCAACGATAATCTCGCCGGTGGGGGATGTCTCGTTCAAAGGATCCGGGAAATCTAAACCACCAAGCCAAGGAGATGACACATAAGTATTCAGGTTCATACTAAAAACAACATGACTTTCTGAAGCGACCATTGAAGCCAAGACAATTTCTTCATAATTTTGCTCTAATGGAATTAAAGGCATAGAATCGCCAAATAAAACAATTTGATCTGGAGTAGGAATAATCCAAGGATCCGAAGAAACTGAGATCATATTGATTGGCATGACATTCAGAGGTGGGAGAGTAAAAGTGCCCATTAAAGCAAAGTCTTTGAAAAGACCTGCCCCAATACTCACATAAGGAATCTCAATATTTCCCACATAAGGGACATTGTCGTTCGATGAATCGGAAGAGAAAAAAGATAGTTGGTCGACGGTGACAATTTTTCTTTCATGAGGAAAACAAAGCACCCAAAACAAAGAAAAAACCACACAAAATATAGCGCGGGTCCAACTTCGCTCGAGAAGAAGGTTGTAGTTGAGATTTGCATCTACAACTTTCACTTCTAGCTCAACGGTCTTTCCTTCCAACGTGATTGGCAAGTTCGTGAGAATATTGTATGGATGGGAGCCTCTGTCATCGAAGGCCTCCAAAGTTTTTGGGGAATGATTAAGAGAAGGAGAGCCTATAACCTTCCAACACGAAACAGACATGATGCAGGTGGAAACACCTTCATCAATAACAGTGTGATGTATCATCTTTCTTTTAATGAGAACCTGAATCAGAAAAGCAATCTGATGAGGAAGACAAGGAACATGGCTTTCAAGATCAAAGGTAATTAAACTCGAATCGGTAGGAACAATAACGCCTATAACAAAAAACAATGATTTTCGTTGCGTTGGACAGGTTTGGAGAACCTCCAAAGCAGACATCACCGAAGGTGCTTGAGCTAAATCCTCAACAATATTATAACGATGTGCAACTCTAGCATTCAGATTATAAGATGATTTCAGAAGTACACCCTTGGGAGGTGGTCCGATTATGGACTCACTGTTAGGGCACTCAATATGGAGCAGACCAGAACTAAATGGAGCAAAAGTAGAAGGTACATCAGTAACTTATTTCTCCATTGTCTGCTTTTGTGGGGTTTGATAGTCCTTTGTTTGAGTAGCAATCGAAATAGGCGATGAAGCTTGCATCATGAAAACTTGGGAACCATAGGAGGCAGAGGATTGTGGTTGGTCTACCAAATGTGTCTGCTGATATGGAAAAGGTTCTTTCAAAACATACAGAGTCCCTTTCAATAAGTGGTTAACTTCAGAATGTCGGGGACAATACTTGGTGTAATGATCTTTCTCATAGATGAGGTAAGGATATTTCGGCTCACTTAGAAACATCATCAACAAATGATTTAGGTGGATCCTGTTTCAGGGTATCAATTTTGGCTTTACCTTTCCCCTTTTTCTTACCTTTTGAGGCCTTATCTGTTGCGGTAGATTGAACAACACGTACCTTAGAGGTTTTACCAAGATTTGAAGAATTTTTTGAAGGATTATTGGAAGCAGTGTCTGAAATATATTTCTGCTTCGAGGAAGCCTTCGTGGAAGTTTGAGACACGAAAACAATTACACCATCAACAGTTGGTACATCGAGATATTTTGAGGCTGCCATATCTGAAGATGGTCTCGAAGTATCATAAAACATCTCATATAACGTGCCAGATTGTGAATATATTATGTCTAGAAGCTGAGCATGGCCAATAGATTTCTCTTCAGTAACACATCCACTGATAGATATATCCTTATAAATCTTGTTAGTGAACGATTTTGTGAACCATTCAGTTAGCAACTCATCAGAAATCTCGAATTTGATGAGGCGACACTGACATCTCCATTCATGGATATGATCAGAAATCTGGGTTGTGGTATCTTGCTTAAGGGATGTGAGAAAATGATTTCCAATTTCATGTCGAACCGGCAATTGGAAGTGAGTGAGGAAGGCCATAGCTAGAGAGTTAAAGTCAACATAGGTAGCTCGAGGTAACTTAATATACCATTTTGCGACAACACCTGTTAAGGTTCTCTGAAAGAGGCGAAGAAACATAGAATCATCAGCATATGAATTTGAAGAGCACCATAAGTGATATGTCATCACATGGGCTTCGGGTCCTCTTTATATTTTCCTTCGAATTTAGGGCAGTTGCTTGGAATTTTAGTTGGAACCGGAGGCCAGTAAGGCAAATGAAAAATAGGATCATTTTTGAGCCGTGAGACATCATACAACTCTAACGTAGCCAATAAAGGCAATTTCATATTGAACGACATTCAGGGCCTTTGAGGAGACCCAAATTGCAGGTTCCAACCTTGTTGGTAAGTATTTTTCCCCCATAGTGGTGGATTTTGTCCATACAGTACTTGATTTTGCACCCACTGAGGGTTACCTTGACCATAAGTTGGATGTTTTCCCTTATAGGTTTGATATTGACCTAACATAGGTTATTGATAAGCATTATACACAACATATAGATTGTAAGGTTGTTGAACCTGTTGACCCTGAACCTGAAGAGATTGGCCCTGCTGCTATAGGGGCTGACCTTATGCTTGCAAGGGCTGAACTTTTTGATACACATATGAAGCTTTATGTTGCAGAGGTTGACCTTACTGCTGCAAAGTTTAGCTTTGCTATTGTAAGGGTTGACCTTGTTGCTGCAAAGGTTGGCCTTGTGAGCACAAAGGTTGGGTAGGCTACTAATCAAACTGAGTTTGTTGTTGCAAAGGCTACTGAGACTGCTGCAAAGGTTGCCCCTGCTACTGTAACAATTGTCCTTGCTGCTACAACATTTTCCCTTGCTGCTGCAAAGGTTGCCCTTGTTGCTACAAGGGTTGTTGGATAGTTCCTTGGGATATACCTTGAGGGTATTGGTAATTTCCAAATTAAATTTGACCATATCCACCAGGGATAGTGGATTGACCAGGCTGGACATAATCTCCTTCTTGTGGAGTGTAAGGTGGATTGACCAAGGCTTGCGAACCATATGGGACATAAACTTGCTGGAGTGGAATATGAGCCATATAACGTTGCTGGTACTGGATATTACCCGACCCGGATGGATCAACAGGGTTAGGAATACTGCCAAAATAAGGTTGATTAACTCCAACTGTGTGAGTTTATAATCCGGTCACATTGGTTTCACCTAACACAAGAGGAATATTCAGATTCCCCCCCCCAGGCAATGGTACATTTTATCCACTTGACGGAGGGGTGGAAGAACTAAATGAAACATGACTTGAAACAGTCGGTTGTACCAGAAGGGTCCGTTGAAACGACGATACAGGTTGCGATGGAATCATAGGTTGAACAGGAATTGACGTAACAATAGTCTGTACAAAAGTTTGAGAGGTCGCATTCTGAATGAACGAACGAGAAGTAGGCATGTCATTGGAAGACTAAATGAGATTCTGATATAAAGATCGAGCACTAGGAGATCTTGAAATTAACTGGGCTAGGGTTGTATAACCAGGTGGAAGCATGGGTCTACTGGTCTATGGGAGTGTGTGAGATGGTATTCTTCATATAAAAGGAAAACCTTCTGGAGGAAATTCATACCCATGTTCATCATCGACATGAGGAGTATGAGTAGAGGAAACTTCTGAATGACCTAGAGAAGAGGTTGGGATTTCGCCTGCTAACTCCATAGATGGAAACAACTTCTGACAAGGAACTCGAGATGTGCGAGGAGATAACTCCAAAGGAATATCAGGCTGATCGTAAGGATTATAAGGACTCTAAGGATATATCACAATAGAATCAAATAATGGATTTGACGAATGAATAACAAGCCTTTGCGGACTCTTAGGGCTCTGTGGACTCTTGGGTGTCCGTATAGGATTGTCTAGGGTCTCAAGATTAGATTCTTGAGGTGACCAGGAATCCAATGGAGGTGGAAGAGAAGACAGGGGTTGGATACTTAGAACAATCCCAAGTTCAAAACCTTGATCTTCAAGTGATTGAGGAAGCTTTGGATGAACTCCTTGGGAGGACCCTTCAGTATCAATCAATGAAGGGGAACTGTGATATGGACTCAATGGTTAAGCCATGACGACTTCCTCTCAATAGAAAAAAGGGAAAGGAGGTTCTGTTATCACTTAGAAATATCCTTAGAAGTTATTAGAAGAAGGAAGCATCCGAGGTAACCACAAACCAAAATTTTAGGCTTAGGCTCTAGCCAACCTAAGTCCAGAGAGGGCTCTCTCTATATAATTTAGCTTTGTTTTTATGAGATTTCAGGCTAGTTCTTAGTGTTCATGGGGTTTTGGTTTGGATTTAAGGTTGGGTGGTGGAATTCTTGGAGCAGATGGATAGAGCTAGGTCTTCAAGCCATTGGGCTATGGATTCAGCAAATGGATAACATAATTGGATTAGATCATTAAAGGGAATGTTCATAGGGTAGGCTAGCAAAGCAACATGCAAATCTTTAGCCCTAATGGGTGAAGTAATTCTAACCAAGGTGAAAGGGCACTTAAGAATCCTTGGATCGGGATCAGAAAGAAGAACAGAGGATGATCATGAACAAAGGGCAATTAAGAATCCATTGCTATAAACCAGAGGAGAAACTATGGAAGCTAAGGAGCAATTATGAATTCCCTAGCTAAGATAGTTTAGGAGAAAACATTCAGAATGTAAAACAATCAAGACAGAGTGCATTTAAGCAATTTTTGAAATATCATTCCTTGTTATACATTTAGATTGTAGAAATTTACACAAAAGATTATTGAAAAAACATAAGGAAAAACAACATTGAACATAGGAGAATACTTATTTGTATTTCAATTTACACAAGAATCCTGTAAAATATCTGATCTTTATTCCTTGATCCAGCAAGCCAATCCAGTTAATAATACAATAGAACTTTGATTTGAGAGAAAAAGTCTATAGAAATGTCTTGGAATCCACCCTACATACTTTGAAATGTGAAGTATTTATACAAAAATATTTACAAAATATCTCAAAACAACTTGAGACTTAATCTAGGGAATAAAAATATCTTCTTCCATGAAGATAGAGTCAGATGTTGAACTGCTTCATGCTGTCCCTTTTATTGTGGTGTTGCTCACTGTTTCAATTAAGTTGGAGCCCTTTAAGCTCGCTGATATTTGTGGCATTTCTACACTAGAATCTTCTTTACTTTCATCTTTCAACTGATACCCTTTGACCTTGTTGCTCTGCTTTTACCTGTTTCACTTGGCTACCTTTAGATTTACTGGGCAGTAACTTTCTGATGTAAAATTATCATAGAAAATATGTCATTTTTTCCCACCATTCTGCATCAGGAGAATTTACATTTACCATCCTTCTGTAGATTTCATCCGCCTCTATGTATTTTGCAAAATTTGGCTTAGTGAGGAACAAGTGTTTCACCTCATGCTTTAGGAAAAACAAGTTCTCCAATGTGTCATATAACACTTTCCCTGTTGGTAGGGCTTTAATGGCTGAAGTACTTGCTTGTTCCTTAGATAATTTTCTTAGTCTATCTCCATACTCCAGCTGGGGCATGAGCTTGTCATTGGTGGCCATAGGACTGGGAAGACCCTTCTCCCTCAAAATCTAAAACTTAGCCATGAATCTATCAATGGATACTTGCATGTTATGGCACTTCTCTTCTAATTTAAGCATAAGGTTTTTTTTGGAAAGAACCTTCCTAATCTCCAGAATGACCTCAGTCCTATCTTCTATGTTAAGTTCATGGAGCTCATATCTATTCTTGTTGTTTAGTAAGTGGATGAGTCGATTGGCATCCTCTGGTTTATCCCCCAGTTCTTCCTTTACTTTTTGGATAGCTTTAGTAACTATCTTCACTAATTCTGTCTGCTCAAATATAAGTTGAATTGATGGCCAAATATCATTGACAGAGTTAATGATATTGGCCTGGAGCATTTCTTTGGTTTTTCCTAGTGGTTTCTGTAGTGTTAAATCCTTCTCCGGGATTTTGATTCTCTCACCCATTCTTAGTGTCTTTTGTGTTTCTTCTTTTTGCTAGAGTTGGGCAAGTTTACAATCAGTTTCCAGACTTGCTACCTTTTCCTTTAGTCTCTTCATTTCTATAGCCTGGATAGACATCTCTTCCATGGCTTTTACTAATTCTGCTGCTTTCTCTCCCTGTGTACATGTTGTTGTTGAAGATTCTACTGTTACTGACATTGCTTTGGCAGGTGGAGTTGTGGGTGCCAATGATGATGCCAGTGTGGAAGGAACTATTGTAGATACCATGGGGATGACAGTTCTAGAAGTTGTTGCCAAGTCACTTTGCTTCGACTGAATTAAAGTGTCCAACTCCTTCTCTGTCTCCTTGAGTTGATCATTTAGCTTTAGACCAAGTCCATGAGCTCTTCATGTCCTTGCTGTGCTTCTAGGACTTCCCTTGTCTGTGGGTGATGTAGCTGGGGTATCTTTAGCTGCTTCTTGAGTGCAACAATGTCATCATTTTTCTTTTTAATCAGCTAATTTGTTGCTTTTACATATTTGGGATCATGTCCCAATTCAATCACTAAGTCCTCTAAGAACTTGATTCTATTATCCTTGGCCTGTGAGGAGGCCTTCTCCAACTGAAATTGTGCTGATATATTGTTTAGGGAGTTCTGTAATTGGTGGGCAACAATTGCCTTCCCTGTTAATGTGGAGTATATAATCTCCCCTGTTTGCTTGTGCAGTTCAATCTGGTCAATGGGATGAATATCCCTTGCCAGTACTTCAAAATCCATCTTTTTGAAATTTGATGTTGTTCTTGGTTGCTGAGTGGTTGGCTTGATGGAAGTCATCTGCATTTTCCCCTCGTTGATATCAAAGGCTGACATCAACCTATTCTGATTTGTAGGGGTCATTTTCAAATATTGGGCATATGTTTGGGCCTTAAGCCTTTCATTTCTGGCTTTGATTTATTTGTATCTTTACTTAATGTCTTGGTCCTTATATATAGGTATTCTGAAGGAAGATACCTCCATACTTTGCTGCCTTTCCAACATCAGAGTTTGTGATGTGGAAGGCTCTGGCATGCCTCTAGATGGAGTGGCAGGCCTGCTCCTGTTTCCTTATGTACTAGTGACCTCTGTTGTCTCCTCTGTGTATTCCTGTTCAGAGACGGGATTCATTCTTTGTCTTTTGGTTTAGCTTGTTTCTGCATAAGCTTGTGAAGTTTCCCTTGCTGAAGTAGTGGCCCCTCCCCTATTTCTCTTTAGGCTTTTCTCCTCATTTAGAGGAGTCTGTACAATTGGAGGGGTACTCATGGTTGTCTCTGGTCTTTCTGATTGGTCTAGCACCTTTGATTTCCCTGGCACCTCTGATTCGTCTGGCACCTGCAAGAAAGAACCCTCATCAAGTTGTTTTTCCAGATCTATTAGAGCATTTTCTATATCTACCCTGGTGCTGTCCTAATCAACTAATGTCCCTTCCACCCATTCTGATTGGTTGGCATAAGCTTCAATCTTAGGTATGGGATGGTGGATGAAAGACCCTAGCTTGACCTTTTGTCTCTTCTTGGTAATGAATTCCAAAGGGTCATATCTCCAAACAAAACTTCTTTGGAATTTCATGCTTTGCAATATCAATTCTACTTCACAGCCTGGTTCCCTATAGTTACATATCAAGGGGCCCATTTGGTATTTTATTTTGATGCTGGCCTTCTTCTTGGTATTGAAAAAGTTTCTTTCATCTACACTGATAATCTGCCTGTAGTAATTTAAAGCAAATAACCTCATTGGGAGGTATTTTGGGAGTTTGTATGGAGCCAACATGCAACCATAGATTCTGATCTTGGTCTGGTTTTGGTACAAGTACCAATCACTTGCCTTGGACTGTTTTGACAATTGCAGGATCCTTTTTATATCTGAACTGATTCTTGGAGGAGGGCTTCCTATCGACATTGTCACAATTGGATGCACAAATAGGTCAATAAAGTCAACATATGAATATGGGGAGTAATATTTGTGGATCAATGGGGTCCAAAAAATGACTGATCTGGGCTAACCCTTTGTGTCAAGCTTCTGAAGAGTGAATGGGAACTTATATGACTGATAATATAGGAAAAGATGGTACAAAACAGAGGAATATTTGAAGACTCTTTCATTGCTCATTCTAAGAAACTGGTCATGCATCCTATCAACTGTAAATTTGGCATAGTCATAGATGACAGTAGGAGGCTGCCCTGGAGTGTAGATGGAAATGAAAGCTAGGATAATTTCATCAATATATTCACTGGTGGTATAACCTAGGACACTAGATATCATGGCTACAATATCCTGACCTAATGGGAAAAAATGGCAGTTACATATGGAGGAGGATCCTTTGGGATATGTCTTTCTTCTCTGATGAAAGTTTGGAACATCTCAACGAATTTTGTAGTGGTAAGTTTGGGGAACTGGTCTAATAAGATTCCATTTGAAAGAGGAGTTAGGATTTGCCCTGGTTGGAGTTGTAGCATTTCATTTATATACTCAACAAATATCGTGAAAAAGTATGGTTTGGCTTGGGGATATGGCTGCTCTTTGACTAGGAATATATTTGGCATGATAGTAGTGGACAATTTATGGGAAAATGTGGATTTCTGGGAACTGGTACTTGGGTAAATTGGACTCCCAAAGACCAATTTCATCAGCATGGTTTAAGTATCTATCCCTACTTCGACAATGTACTTTTAGAAGGGATTCTAGGATAGAGGTTTTTTTATCTAGAAATCCTTATCAGCTAAGGGAAGGTGGTCCATGTCTAGATGGGGAGTGGTGACAGGTCTTACATCCATGGAAATTGGGGCAGCCATTCTCAATTCTTTGTGGATTTGAGAATGGGGGAGGTAATTTGCAGTGTTTTTAGGGCAATGGTGGTTCAACACATAGTAGGCTTGAGTTCTTTGAGTTTCTTCAATTAATTTTTATCTTAACTAAGAATACTCAGTAAGTGGTTTTGAAATTGATAGGTTTTTCGGTGAATTGCGGCTTAAATACTTGGAATTGAGGTAAACTGGCTTTAAACAGGGTGGCTGGCAACTGCAACTGGTTGAAAGGGCTTTGTGTAGGCTGGAAAGCTAACTGGGTGCTCTGTGGCGTCTTTGGAGTGCAATTGGACGTGGTTTGAGGGCTTTGACGTTCACAGGTGCGCATGCGTTTTGGAGGTTTACAGTTGAAATGCCAATGAAAATAAATGATTTGGGGCTTTTTTGGCTTTATGCGCAAAAGTCAATTTTGACGGGTACGGGTTGAACAATGGTCAATTTGTCGTGTAGCGGGCGGGTGGTAAACGGTTTCTATCACACTGCTTTTGGGAGCTTGGTGGTATTTAGGAGGGGTCACCTGATTCCACTCTTTGGCTGACACGTAGCGTGGGGGGTTGGTGGACAAACCACTTTATCGGGCGGGTATCGTTCAGCAGATGGGCTGGCTCGATATGGATAAGGGCCATCGAATGTGGAGGGAAGCGATTGCACGGTGATCGGGTGGGGAAATTGCACGGAGGCTAGTGGGGGGCCTGGCGGGTGGTTAAGTGTGGCGGTATCAAGGTTAATGATGGCTCAAAGAGTGATTAGGCCATCAGGGTGATTAACGAAGGGTTTAAATGGCGCTTTATTCATTTTGATCGCAGATCGACCAATTAGAGATTTTGGTCGGGGTTTTAGGTGAGAATAATAGATTATATTTAAACTAAGGGGTAGTATTAATTAATATGTAGGAGTTATATATATA
>APFE030972947.1:78456-93918 GCA_000404065.3 Pinus taeda
CATTCATATTCATATCTTGCTATGTCCATATCATATTCAGGAGCCCATACTTCCAACATATATTAATTATTACATTGCTATTATGAGCATACAATGGATTTAAAAAAAAAATGCTTAAAGGATAAAATGGATACAAACAAAATCATGGTTGTCACACAAGAACCAACCATCATGCAATCCAATAAAGATATACTTTGCAACAATAATCAAATATCATTATGCAAAGTTCAAAGATCAAAATAGAAGACAACAACAAAAAAAAATTAAAAAAATTTTGGCTTGTAACACAAGAAACCAAGCCATGTTGCAATTCAAGTAAAACACTTTGCAAAAATATGAAGTTATCAAATGATATCATGCAAAGTTAAGCCAAAGCTCAAGGAGCAAAAGAGTTAATGTAATATATATTGCATGAGGACATGCAATAGCTTCAGTTGGGGGGTATGTTGAGTCTTTAGAATGTCATTCATTTGCATTACACTTTCACTATTACGTCCATTATATCACCTCCATTTCACCTCCATTTCACTACTATGTCACCACATTCATCCCACTTTCATTATCATTAGGCCACATTTATGTTTTTCCAATTTTTATTAATTCTAAGTCTTTTAAGTGAATTTGTGGTTAAAAATTAGGAAATAATGTGAATAAGCTTATACCTAACCACTGGGTTGAGATTGTTGACATGTGTAGGTTGAAAGGAGGCTTCTAGAAGACCCTTATGTGGCACTCTAAGGCCAAATTCGAATTTGAGTGGAAAGAATCATGGGATCATGAGAATATGTGTCACATCTCCTAATTGTATTGTAACTCTAAGAAGACATGTGTCTTATCAGTTCCTATTTTGATTAGGACTCTAGAGGTAGAGGGAGAGATTCATAGACTCTCATTAATGAGATGGCTTCTCATTTTTTTGTATAAATAGGAGATCTCTCTCCTTCATTTGTTAGTTCTTAAGTCTCAGTTTAGAGCTTAGCTTATTAGTCTCAGCTTGTAAGCTTAGAGTTTGGAGCTCTTTAGCTTGGAGTTTGTAGTTCTTCCTTGATGTCTTTTGAAAGCTATAGAGAGCTTTGTTGTATTTTGTAATTTTGAAGAATTTGAATAAAGCTTTGATGTTCTCAACATGGAAGGAGATGTGAAGTAGATGTCATGGAGCATATTAGAATGTAAGGTAGAGTAGATTTCATTTTTTTAATTTGCTTGATTTCATTATGTCATTTTGATTGCTTTCAAGTTTGATAGATTAGATTTTTCATTCATGCAATTTTAATTCATGCAAGTGTGTTCAACCGGTTGATTGTAGATTAGTAATGCACATAACATTTTAATGACTAATGACATGATGGGATTATCTTGTCCTTCTGCTGATTTATTTTCTTAGTTCTAATTCCAGCACTGTTTATTTCTTTCAGTTTTGTTTTGTTCATTTACTTTCCTGCAAGTTAGTGATTAGATTACTTATGTCATTTTCAGGGATTGAAGTATGAATGAGTAGTTTAATCTTAGTTTCATTTTATGCAATTTCATTTTATGCAATTTAGATATCATATTACTCCATTTGTTTATGATTACCTTCCTATAGCCAAGCGACTCAAATAGTGAGGAATCAGAATATTATTTGATGTAGTATGATTTAGTTTACTTTCCTACAATTTAGATATCAGATTAATCAATTTGTTTATGATTGTCTCCTATAGCCAGAGCGAGTCGAAAGGTGAGGGGTCAGAATATGAGTTGATGTAATATGATTTAGTTTACATTGCTTACAGTTTTTGAATTGCTTTAAGTTCAGTTTTCTTTTTATACAGCAGCAAGGATACTGGGTTTCATAGTCACTAGCTCATTGTTTGGTTGTTGCATTCTATTTTGATTGAAGTAGCTGCATATTTACACTTTTGTTTGAGTACTAATTCCATCAATAACATGTTTTAAGATCTTTTGAAGTGCTAAG
This sequence comes from Pinus taeda, assembly GCA_000404065.3. Taxonomy (NCBI): domain Eukaryota; kingdom Viridiplantae; phylum Streptophyta; class Pinopsida; order Pinales; family Pinaceae; genus Pinus; species Pinus taeda. The sequence goes on from APFE030972947.1 coordinate 80,411, forward strand.
TTTTGGAAGTTACCATTAGGGACATAGGCCTTGTCTTGAAATCTCTATCCATACTTGTCCTTTAAAAATATTCTTAAGACCTTAGAATAGGATTTCCATTTGCATTAGACACTTTAGGAAACCAACAAAAACAAAACCCTAAAACAAAATAAAATCTATAAAAAAACGAAGTAAGAAAAGGTTAACTAAGCACATATGGTGCACCACACTTCATCAGTTTATGATACCCGAATTGATAATTTATGTAGAGCAATTTAAGACGTTAAATTGACTAGACACCTACTCAAAATTTTGAAAGAGGTCTAGAAGTAAAGAGTTTGACCTAGTCATAGTAGAGATCCGGAGGATCTTCCTTCTTTTGCTTCTTTCCTTCTTATTTCATCTATTGAGTCAAGTGAACTTCTTCCCTCTTTCTTTTATTGTTGTTGTCCTTCTTAAGCTTAGGGCAATTCCTTTTGTAATGTCCATATTCTTGGCATCCAAAACATTGGATCTTGGACATGTCTTTGTTGTTTGTTCTTCATGGAACAAACTTGCCAAATTTACCCTTTCTTTGGCCCTGGTAGCAAATGCTTTCTCCTTTGATCCCACATCTTCTTTTGTCTCAAGTTTGGTTTCCTCTGTTCTGCATAGAGACCACATTTCACTGAGAGTGGTTGCTTCCTTCTTGGAATATCTGCTAGATGTGAAGTTTCCCTACCCCTTAGGTAGAGTATTGAGTACTAAAGTTGTCATCTCTCTGTCAGACATGACTTCCCCAAGCTCTTGAAGTTTATTTCTCATTTCAGAGATTTTCATGAAGTAGGGAGCTATTCCTTCTTGTGTTATCTTCATCTTGTATAATTCATTTCCCAATGATATAACTTCTTTGGTTGTGGATACCGAGAATAGATCTACTAGCTTATCATAAATTTCTTTTGATGTCTCAAACTTGAATATATAAGGAATGAGAGAGTCTTTGATTGATTCTATCAGAATCCTTTGAGATCTTGTCTCATCCTTATTATAATTGGCTAAGGCTTGAGTCTGTTCCTTAGCAGGGATAGCGATATTCCCTTTAACATGCTCTAGGATTTCATTCGCCTTGAGTAGTAGATCAATCCTCTTCTTCCATGCAAAAAAGTTATTGGTACCTACCAATTTATTGCTTTCCTTGCAAAAATACATTGATATATATTCAGAAGGGGACATATACTTATTTGATAGATTTTGAGATGTAATGGATTTGCTTCCTTCTTGAAGGCTTGATGACTTGTCTTCCCGGGATCTTGATGTTCTTCAAGTTGCCTTCTCTAAGTGGACTTTCTTGGTGATGAGGTTTGTTTAAAGACTTGTAGCTTGATGTAGGTCCTGCTTCAATATGCTCTTCTTCTAGCATTGTAGATCTCCTTGATGAATGATGGATTGTAGGCCCTTCTTGACCTTGAAGTGATTGAGACTTCTAGGCTTGATGCTTCAATCTTGTAGATGCTTCTCCTTGATGAGTGTTCTTGAGTTGCCCTTTCTTTGATGTGTCACCTTAGCTTTGAGACCATGTTGAAGAATCTAGGGTAAAGTAGTGTAGTGTGATTCTTCGTTACTTGATAACAATTTTTGGAGTCTTTTTACTTTTCTTGTTAGATTCTTCTTCTTCTTCTTCTTATTAGTGCATATGTGTGTACTTCATCAAACTGCTACCAAAACATAAAAACAAGAACACAAGATGTTGGATTTCTGCCAGGACCAAAACCTCTCTACTCTTGAGAGGAAAACTCTTTAGTGAATTCTCTTATTGAAGCTTCTATTGATCAATTCCAAACCCTAGACCCCTGATTAAGAGATCCTCCAAGCACAAGTCAAGACCTCACTCCTTTCTGCATCATATACCCTTCGACACTTTGTTTCCCAACACTTCATCCTCCTTCTTCCGGCACTTCATTCTTCTTTCAACTTGTTAGGAACCTTGTTGTACTTTCTCTAGAGAAGATGCCTTTAATGAGACCCTTTTCATATGTTGATTCTTTTCTCGTCTTTACCAATCAATGAACTTGTAGGACTGCAATAGGGGGGTTGTTATGATAGCAGGGACAACCTCTTTACCTTCACACATGTGACTTTTTTCTCCATGGTGTAGACCTCCTCCTTCTTCGTTTGTGAGAGCACCTTTTACGCTTGAGTGAGGGGCCTTATAGGACTACTTAGATTGCCCAACCAAAGATATTACGTGACTGTAAATATAATGCTGTTGTGACTGTAGGAAGAGGTCTATTTCTCACACGTGTGACTATTTTCTACCCCTGAAAATAGTCCCTTCAACTTCGGTCTAGTCTCTTCCTTGTATGCTTCACTAGAGGCTCCTTCTCTTGTCCTTTTATTAACCTTTTCACTTACTTCTTTTATGCGCTGATTTTAGAGATGAATTACGCTTTCTTAGAGGGTGAAATGAATCTTATATATAGGAGTCTGCTCCTTATTTTAGGCCAACTAGTCAACTCTATTTAGGCTGACTTGTCAACTACATTCAAGCTGACTTGAGGACTGCTTTTATGCTTCAGATTTCTTCTTTCAGGGATGTCGTTGCTTGGAGGATTCTTGTGACTTTACTTGGAGGTATTCTTTTGACCATAATACATATACATATAAGGTAGAACATGCCCTTAAGGTCTTCAACTTATTCTTTTGACTATTTGACTAATCTATAACACTTTAAATAGCGATAGACCTATTTCAATGAGCAAGAAACTCATTGACATATATTATAAAAATAATATTTCTTTTCTTGAATAAATACAAATATCAAAAGTACATTTATGAAGACCGAGCCTAGTTACACTTTCCTTCAACATGGGTCATCCACAAACCCACGATTATGGGTCATCCACAAACCTGCAGTTATGGGGCAACCACACCAAACCATTCTCTTCATTTTCTCATATTCAACAAAAGCTTCTTAGGAGGGAACTTAATGAAATGGGGACCATTGCTTCCTAAGGGGGGGGAGGATGGATCCAAATGGAAAGCGGTATCCACCCATGGTATTTACCCATGGTATTTATCCATGTTATTAAATAATGTAACTCAATAAGGCAACGAGGATATTATAAATAACGAGCCTTGCCTTGCAAAAGGACATATGGGTCCTCCATAATGTAGTTGTAAAAGGGCCTTCTTCTTCATTTAATAAAATCATATGTTATATTTAGTGTGGGTATTTTTTTTTAAATGTTTTGGGATTTGTTGCTTGGTAGATATATATGTTCCTCCTCTCCTTTCTCAACATTCATGGTTCCTGGATCTTAAGCCCCCAAGATTCGAATCATTGTGTTGAAAGTGCAACAAGAAATGCTAAAAATAGAAAATGCTAAAAATAACACTGCTATAAATAGCAATTCAGCCATTGTGGATCTTAGCAACAATGAGTGAAAAGTGAAAGTGCTAAAAATAGATTTTTTAAAAATAGCATTTCGGAATACCTTTTTATTTTAGTCAGTCCCTGGACTAAACATAGGAAGTAAAATTCGAATTTGATATTAACAGCTGTTTGTAAATTGATTAATTAATTCATCTTGAGTTAATTAGTTAAGGAATTATGAACATGAAGTCTATGTGAGGACATGCAACAGTTTCTCCTTTGATTGAGGGATTTATCCATCAGTTAAAGAGATAAGAGTGAGTTGTAATTATGAGTCGTAATCAGTTGACTCAGTTAACCGAGTCAAGTCCAGTTAGATTAGTTTAACAGTTTGTTAAATTAATGAGAGTTCAGTTAGTTAATGCTGCAATGCATGTAACTACTGTATTTCAGATAACTGAGTATTCACTCATGGATAACTCATGCATGTTAGTTCAGTCAGAGACCTAGTTGAGATCAGATGGAGGGACAATGTACTTTCAGTTGCAAGAATATTCCATTGTGAATATTCCTTGCATGTAGAAGGAATATTATTCCTTGAGGATTGAGCAGTTGGATCAAAAGTTACAGTGAGTGTGATGAGGCCAATTCACACATGTGACATCATTGGACCCCAATCAAAACTACGCAAGGAAACAGGAGGCTTGGAGGGCTTGAGGGAGATATATTCTATGTCTATTCAGTCTGTGCGTTGTATTGTTTAATTACAGAGAGAGCAAGATAGCTTTTGAGCTGATTCTTTTTGTAACTTGAACAAGATTTCCACTTGTATGATAATACAAAGTTGGGGTTTTAGGCAGTTGCTTTCCCCAGTGTTGTATCTTCTGTGTTATGGTTGATTACTTCTCATTCTCAGTTATATCTGTTCTTGATTGATGATGTTCATGTCTGTTTAAGCTTCCACAAAGTTTATGGTAGAAGTAGATCTAGTATTATGCTTTAGGACATTGCATATATCAGTTGATCTACAGGGGAAAATTCTACGCATTGTGTGATGTAGTTTTTTGGATCAAATTATAATTCTCATTTGGAAGGAGTTCAAGCCCAAAGCATGCTAGAAAGGGTATAACCTTGCAGGTTGTTTTAGATCTTGGATGTTAGATAATTTGTTGGTTCGCCTTGCATATTAACAAGATGTATATGCAGAGCCCAAAATTTTAGTATTTTTTAGGATAGGGAACTTTCTTCGGAATCATGTGCAGCTAAAGTTCTCTCTCTTGCACTCAAACAATAATCCAAAGTAGAAAAATCCAAGGACGTCACATATTCCCAAATTGGACTTTGATTTTCCTTAGGGATATTTCGATTGGGTCAGTCAAGGTCCCCTGCCTCAATGTGGAGTTAGAGTTGTTCTATATTTAAGCCATTCACATTTCATGTACTTCAAATATGCCCTAGGCAGAGGATCAAACAACAGGGCAAAGTTCATAGCCCTTTAGTTTATTTTGAAACCCACAAGCAAAAAAGATTTAAAAAGATACAAGTCATGGGTGACTCAAAATTGGTCATAGACTGTTTGGTGAGCAACAATGGCCTAGAGCCTCTTCTGCGTAATATCCAACAGGTTGGTGGATCTTTTGAGTGGATCTCATATTGTCATATTCTCCCTGAATTAAACGAAGAAGTGGATGCCTTGTCAAAGGAAGTCCTCTCCTTGCCCACTAGTTGGGTCAACCTTTGTGAATTCAATGAAGGGGTTGAGGTGGAGCCTATGGAGAGTATTCTGTGATCCATTATTTTAGTTTATTTTGATGTATAGGCTTAAAAATGGATCCTTTTTCTTGATGTAAGTAGAATAGTGGTTATTGAACACAAATGGGATAGATAGTTAAAAGTATAATACTTTTGTTTCTCAATAGATAGTGTGATGACTAGTGTGTGTATATATATACACCATTTGAAAATAAATAAATATTTTTTGTTTGTTTGTCCAGTTGTCTGTGTCTTCCAGAGATGACTACAGGCTTAATCTTTGGCTTGAGAAATTGTGACCCAAGGGCATCTAAGCTGTCAAATTTCCCCAGAGATTGCAACTACCTTGGGTCACACCAACCCTTACATGGCTAGATTTTTGCCCACAAAGTTTTGAACTAACGACCTTCACATCACATAGTGTCTGAACAATACACCCCATCACCGCCTATTCTACATCCAGTAGACAATAAATAAATAAATATAAAACAATATAATTAAAACAAATTATAACTACAAAGTAACTTAATAATACACCCCATTACCGTCTATTCTATGCCTTGTAAGTAATAAATAAATAAATATAAAACAATATAATTAAAAGAAATTATAACTCATGAGATATCTCAATTGACAATTACAATGTTATAAAATATTATATAAACCATGAAATTAAACTAAAAAACGATACTTTATTTAACTTGGAATTTTTGCAAATGCAGTGAACACCATTTCCTTAATTTTATTATTTATCTATGAAGCATGCTACTTTATTTAACTTGGAAATTTTGCAAATGCAGTGAACACCATTTCCTTAATTTTATTATTTATCTATGAAGCATGCTACTCCCTAATTTCAACTCTTTGGGGTGCCTAAATTTTTAATAACTATTTATGTCACTCTTTTTGAAAATTTGATCAGATCTTTACACGTATGAAGGTCGATTTTTAACTCTGTCAACCATCATGAGATCTATCGCTTAAGGGGGCATTTGGAAGGAAGCAAATGGGAAAAATTGACCCATGTCTCACCGAAAGTAGATTTACAGGATGTACTCTTGTGGAAGGAACCAAACGCTATTGGAGATTATAACACACAAACGCAACTGGAGATTATAACACACAAATCGAGCCTCGCTTATAACAATATGTGGTCGTTGATTGCTACTTTTTGACATAAAACAGCGCTTGAATTAAAGGGGTCGATTCCCGGGAGCAATTACCTTAATATCTCAACTGCATTAATATCTCTCAGTGGAGCAGCAGCAGCAACGACAGATAGCCCACCCTGACGAAGTAGCCACCATCACTCTCTCGCGCAATCTCTGGTACTGAAAACGTGGCCGGTGGAGTCCCCCTTAGGCGCCACAAGCTCTTCATGCCACCCAGGTAAGTTCTCTCCGCCAATTCAGTTCATTCCAATCGTTAAATTCTCTCCCGTATAAAAAATCATTGGTTTGGTTATTTTTTTAATTCCTACATCTTCAAGGGCCGGAATCGGTGTTTGGGGGTGAAAAATAATTTCCTTCTAAGGCCATTGCAAAACTTTGTTTATTAACTCAAAATAACTGAAAATTAACGGAAGCATCAGGCCCCTCAAATTCTTCAATCTCAAGGCTTAAAGAACAATGCAAGAATGGTTGGCTTTTTGGTTATTATTATCGTGTACCCAACTACAAAATACTTATGTATTTGACTCTTTACGGGAACTATTTTGTGTATAGAAATGCAATTTTTATGTGATAAGGGTGCAACACTATTATTACTGACATAAGATTTAAGTTTGGATTTTTGCTTTCTTTATCGAGTATAAATTTTCATCATAGTAACCAAAATCTGCATCTTCAAACCCTCAAAAGCAATAAACCAAGAAAACTATCAAAACTGCTGGTTTTTATACTAGATCTACAAGCACATGACTAATTGAATATACAAACAGCAAACAGTGGAATCCGCACCTTTCAAAAACAGATCTCTGTTTTCTTATTAACTTCGAAAAGAAAGCAGTACAAAATAGGAGGCGGCTACAACTAAATACAAAATAGCCCATGTCTCTGGGTGCCCAAATTAGAAACGAGTGCCAACCAAAGAGGGATCCTTCCGGTCGTATCGGCCATTTTTTTTAGTTCCTTTTACATTTTCTTAAGTGGTCATGCTTGAGACAAAAACGATGATAACAAAGATATTATGAGTGTTGGATCTCTCTGATTGGGGTAAGAAGATTCTCATTGTTTCTAATTGAAAAAGTAACAAGAGAATGGAACAACAAGCACACAAATGAGTAACAACCTTCAGGAGGCTGGTGTGATTCAATTTCACATTTTGGTTGTTTGGGTTTGATTGTGTCATATTTAAATACTCTTTTTACATGGAATTTATCATTAGATGAACTGCATTGTTGTTATTGATCTCAAGAAAGAAAAAAACACTGTAAGGACAACTAGTTGGTGAATCATTAGTCATCTAAGTTTGTTTTTTGCTTCTTTATTGGTAAAAATTTGGGGTTTCTTTTCTGATATACTTGGCTTGAAGATGTGCTTCTACCTAGAGCATTTTTTGGAGCTGCGGGATGTCATCATCGTTCGCCTCCCTTATATGCACATTGCACAGGCATTGGATGCACTCACTTAAAATTCCTTCGGGACAACTCTGGGTTGGCTCTCATCGACTCCAAATAGAGACGAATCACCATCTACCATGATTTCATAGGAACTACTAGGTGTGCCACCTTCAGGAGCTAGAGACAGAGACACACCTCATTTTTAGGTGTCCCCCATACTATGAGTTCAGAGGATGCTATCATTGCCTCTATAGGGACTTGGGGGGTTCCCTCTCTACTTTCTTCTAGTATCAGGACTAGAGATGCTTAGCCCTCTTCATTAGGAAGAACTTTAGTTGCAGATTTCAGCTCTTGCATCCATGGTTTTAAAACATCGCTGGTCTAAACTGAAAATCAGTCAAACTGGCCGGTTAGCAACTGAGGATGGTCAAACCGGCCCAACAAGTTGGTTCGGGGATCAATTTGTATCGATTAGGTACCAAACTGGCTTGGTTAAGTAAAGCGCAGAGTCGCAGACAACGAGTGGTGTGGGCCCACAAATTGGGGCTTTGGGTGGTTTCTAACGAAACCATGGGCAATTTCCCTCCAATTTTTGGCCTCCTAAGAGAGCTTGGAGAGTTTTGCAATAGGCACATGTTTGGAGTTTCTTTGTCATCTTGGAGGTGGTTTGGAGCTGTCTAGTGGAGTTGGCATCTTTGGGAGGAGGCTTTGTATGCTAAATATGCCTTTTTTTGTTTTCAATTTTATCATAGGTTTTGGATTTTACTTAGTTGCATTGCTTTTCCTATTTACAGATCTCTTTCCCTTCAGATCTGAAATGTCATCATCCACCATGGCCCCAAAAGCCAAAGATGCTACATGGGTTCACTGTGATGTTGTCGAGGGAAAAGTGTTGTGCAAATATTACAAGCGTCTAATGAGAGGGGGGCATTCATAGGTTGAAATAACACTTGGTTGGCATAAGAGGCCAAGTAACCCCATGTGATGCACTAGATGATGTGATAGGGCTTGTTAGGGCATAATACCTTGAAAATTTTGAGAAGTTTGAGGAGGCAAAGGATAGGGAAAAGGCTATACAAGTTGAAGTTTGATGAGTGGTCATGTTGATCAGTCATTTGTAGTAGCCCAATGGCCTAGTAGCTTTAGTTGTAGCATTGTTTTTGAAATCTAGAGCCTCATTGATTATGTATTTTGTTGATGATATGTATTGCACTCAGTGCCATTTTGATATATACACTCTGTTACCCACCAAAAGTGGGTGACCCCATAGGAGAAAATTTTCTCCTATGAATCATTAATGCTTTGTGAAGTTAAAATTAACTAATTGAAGTGAAATACTGATTCATTCCCCTCTCAGTATTTCGAACACTTCATTTCAAACTTCGAAGCAAGGTCCTCCTTGCACATACCTATGAGCTTCTCCGATCCTGTCAAGAAAAGACCATCAACATAAAGTGCCAAGATGAGTGACTCATCCTCAACAAGTACATTATACAAGTTGGAGTCCACCTCACACTTGTTGAAGCCTGTTATTTGCTAAGTTATACCTAGCAGAATCTGAACACTCCATGGCCCAATGTACAGGGCACCCGTCAAAATTTTCGGAAGTTCAGAAGTCAAAAAGGCACCTATGCCCCGTTCTCTCTCCTCTCTTTACATTCTCTTTCTCTCAAATTCCGGAACCCTGCGGGGAATTGTATTAAATGTCGCTAGCATGATGAATTTTTGTAATAGGCTTAGGCGACTTGGGACCCAATGATCAAGTGAGTCCACTCTAGAGTGTTTTTTTCACTTAGCTAATTATTCTCGTTTTTCAATGATGAATAACTAGCTGAGTTTTTTCACTCACATACCTCCAAAGCTGGAGTGCGACTTGATGATTGGGCCTTGGATCCGTCTTAATGCCTAGAGTTGATTTATATTACCATGCTAATTCATATCTGAAATGTCGCAAAATTGGACTACGTTTTTTGTAGGATTTTTTAAATTATTAAATATTCTTGCATGATGGGATTTTTTAACTAATTTTTATGTAAAATTGTAAATAAGTGATCCTAGAAGATGTTGGGGGAGTATAAGTACTTAAAATTCATGCTCTCCATCCCAACGTTCTCCTAAGGTACACTTTGGAGGTAAAAAGTCAATAACACCCTCTTAAAAACCACTTTTCCTATGTTAGTGGCAAAAGGGTAACAAAAAATACAAAAAGCAATAATTGATACATATTAATTATGCTCTCAAAGTTAAAAGGACAAGTCAAAAATGATGTGGAAAATCAAGATGAAGTCATGGATTAGCTAAAGGATAAGATGGATACCACATAAGACCACCATTGATTGACCATCCCATGGCACCAATTCACTAGTAGTTAAGAGGGCCGAATTGCCTTGTTAGTAGGCCGAGATCTCCTAGTATCCACGCAGATTTCAAAGGGGTAGTTAAGGTTGATATACTTCAGTTGTTAGTGGACTGTGTCTCCACTCTAATCTCCACGTTGCTCCACCTATTCACAAGAAGTAAACACTTGAGTTACGTTGGCATCTCCCACCGTTCCCCACGCAGTTAGCTAGCATCCTAGCAATAGTCCACGTAGCAGTCAAAGGTCTCTCATGTTAGCACTTCAGTTTAGCCTAGATTTCGTCGAGTTAGCTCCCCCTCTACTCCACTCCTCTTCACTCATGTCATACTCAACAAAAGTGCACAGGATGAAGATTGATACACTGCCATTAGAAAGAAGGAATGCACAAGCCATGTACAACACTACACAACTAATCCTTTAGCCACTTGGAACTCGACCTTGAATTGGGATTATTGTTAATTTGGCAACTCAAGGACAAATTCCCTTCTTTGGATAGCCTTCCTCATCTAGAAAAGACCCTCTTTTCCCTTGGAAGAATTTAATTTAGTTAAGGAAAAATATATTTTTAATGTGAAAACCCACGTGTGCACAAATTTTCAGGTCGGCCTAGAAGACAAATTGGGTCTCCTCCAACGCATATAAATAGACCTAATGTCACATCACTTTGAAGCATCACAACTCAAGCATCTTCTTCTCTCTCTTCTTTGGATTGGCTCCTATAGGTCTGAAGCAAGGTAACCAAGTTCACACGTGTGAAGGGAAAGAGGCATATATGAAATTTTGCGTTGACTTCCTGTTTGGGTGACCGTTGACCAAGTTTGACTTGCATAATTTGATCTTTGGAGGCTGAGATTTTCTGTGGAGGAGTTGAGATTTTCTGGGCACTTTTGACTACTTCTACTTGTTGACTTTGACCTCTAAAATTTGGAATCGCTGAAGAGTTCTTCGCTCTCCTTCAACCGAGTTGTTTGGGACTGTTTTGATTGAAGTTCGACCAACAAGGAAGGCCGAGTATGTTGATTGTTGACCGAACTCCTTTAAGGCAATTTCACTGATGACTTGTGGATTGGTTAGGGCATCTTTGACTGCTGGTGACTGTGGCAGAATTGCAGACTTTGACTTGTTGACCAAAATATTGGTTGGTTGATCTCTTGGATAGTCAAAGATTTGACTTTGACTCTTTTGTGGATGAATTGAATTATTGTATCTCTCTGCAGAACATTTGATGACAAAATCTAATAGAAGAAGAATTTGAAAGGGTTTCCCCCCTTTGGGGTTTTTCCCTAGTCTTTGACCAAATCTTGTGTCTCTTGTTATTGATCTTGATTGTCTTCTATTGTACATTACATTTACTGTTCGATCTACAATTGCTATTTAAGATTGGAAGGTTGAATTTGATTGCTAATTGAAGAAAAGATTGGGCTAAGTGATTGTAATAGCATAGAACAGTGGAAAATTAACATGGAATCAGAGCTGAGGTGAAGACAAGCCCAAGGAATCAAGAAACAAGAGAAATCATCTTTGGAAGAAGCTAAAAGAGCCTATTTGACTTGGACAAGATGTCTACCTCTTACTTCAAGGACATTGAGAAGTTGTGTGATTCATCTAACTTTGTTCCTTGGAAGATCAGGTTGGAAGTCATACTGGATGACAATAATGTCTTGGAATATGTGGAAGGAAAAGTACCTGATGCTGAAATTTGATGACTAAAAAGTTTCCTGCAATCCCAACCCGGTTTTAATTTTCACCTTATCACTCCCATTCAGTTAAATGCCTTTCCCATAAACATACATTCAACATATAGATTTCTGGAAATGAAATTTTCAGATTAAAACACATGGGGCTGTCAACACATGTTGGAAATAAATATGGACATAAACAGACCAACAACACATATAAAAATACACACAGATTTTTGGTCAACTTAGACCCAGGGAAACCCCCTTCAATCTTCTCCGGAGAAAACCTGTTAGAGAGCTCTTCAAATTTATTTATTGTTGAAATTTGGTACCGGAGGACAGGTGGTTCCCTTAGGCTTTGATCTTTGGCCTAGGGAAAAGTGTCCAAAAGATTTTAATTTTTCTCCTAAAGTGACTTTATAATTTTTATAAAGTTAAAATCTAATTTAAAAGTGACTTTAAGTGATAAAGTTACTAAGTCTAATTTTAAAGTGACTTTTATAAGTGAATGAAAAATTAGAAAGGAAAAGTGACTTTGGAAATAAATGACTAAGTGGGTCTTTATTAAAGTGGGTGAATTAAAAAATAGAAAGTGAGTTTTAAATGTGCATTTAATCTCAGCCATTGATCTAAATCTATTTCAGCCATTGGATTTAGAGATCACCCAAAAGTCACTTGGATCACCCAAAAGTCACTTGGAGTTATATTAAAGGAGGAAAAGGAGGAAAAGATCATTCATTCTTTCATGAGCAGATTGGGAGAAGGAGAACAAGAGAGCAAGGGAGATTTCTGGACAAGAAGGAGAAAGAGGCAGCAGTTTGGCACACATACCAGGCAGCTCTTCAACAAAATCAGAACATTAAAAAGACAAGCAGAACAGCAGCAAGAACAAGCAGAAAAAGTTGATTTTTGTGCTGAAAACTGAGAAGTTTCCAGGTGGTCTGTTGGGCTGAAAACGGATAAGTTTGCTTGCTGAAAAAAAAAAATTTTGCTGTAATTTTTACTGAAATTTTCTTGTTGTAAAAAGACATTTTTCAGAAATAAAGAAGAGCTCTCAAATTGGTTTTCCCCAAGAGTTGTAGGGGGTTTTTCCAGGGTCACATTGACCAAAAATATCAGTGTTTTAATGTGTTTTAGTGTTTTAATGGCTGTTTATTACTGCTGATTTTTATTTCTGCAATTTCCAGCATTCTGTAAATTTTCCAGAATTTGTGTTTTCAGCAAAATTTATTTTTTCCAGCTTGTTGAATGTATGGTTATGGGAAAGGGCATTTAACTACATGGGAGAAATAAGGAGAAACTGAAAACCGGGGTAGGAAAACAGAAATTTTAACATGGTATCAGAGCTTGAGTGTTGAAGGGCAATTTGGGACAGCAAAAGAGAAAAATTACAGCTGCTGATTTTTCACTCAGAAAATTCCAGCAAGCTGATTTTTCATAAATAGCAGGTTTTATCTTTACTACAGCAGTGCTATTTTTCAGTTTTAGGACAGCAGGATGTCATTGAGATTGAGGGTGGAGGATAGGTTGGATGGGCATACAAATTACAGCGTTTGGAAGGAGAGAATGCAAAGTATCCTTGAGGAGGCAGAAGTCTGGGATATCATGGTGCATACCACACAAACCCCTGTTGTTGTGCCTACTGATGCTACTCAGTTGGCTGCTTATAATAAAAAGAATAACAAGGGTAAGAGGTTGATTCTAGACGGAATCAAAGACCATTGCATTCCTCATGTGAGAGGAAAGAGCAATGCCCATGAGATGTGGACAGCATTGTCCAATCTCTAACAGAGTACCAATGAGAACCGGAAAATGGTTCTGAAGGAG
>APFE030972954.1:0-16710 GCA_000404065.3 Pinus taeda
GTGATCCACAATACAATGTCCAAATCAATTGAAAGTTATTATCAAGAGTCTGGAAGAGCTGGCAGAGACAACCTTACAGCAACATGCATGGTCCTGTACCAAAAGAAGGATTTCAGTCGGATAGTTTGCATGCTACGACTTGGACAACGATGCAGGAATGAACGATTTAAGCTTGCAATGACACAAGCCAGGAAGATGCAGGCTTATTGTGAAGAAAAGGTTCTTTATTTCTTTCCTTTCTTCATTACGGAAATAAAACTGGAATGGGAAGAAAGCCTAGGAATCAATTGCATTACTTGTGTATTATACGTAGGGTATATTACCACCTATGTGATACTGTTAGAATATAAACTATCATTATGTATTAAATATATAACCAAAAATTATTGATGTCATAATGAATATTTATTATTAACTGTTCTATTTATTGTAAGTCATGAATATTTATTATTAAACATTGCAATTATGATAAGCTACTCCTTTTTACCATAAGGCAATATTTATTGTCTTTTATGTGTATTTATACTCTTGTCATTGTAATTGAATCATTGCAATTAGAGAGGTATGCTGTGTTCTGCAGGGCAATCTGATTGAGATGTATAGCATTGGTGCCTAACTTTAAAGTGACACAAGGCATAAGTTGCCTCAATGTAGTATTTAAAAATATTAAGAGAATAAACATCTAATATAGATGAGATGTGCAAAATTTGTGCTTGTTACTACAAAATCTAGCACCCTAGTGCAAAGCCACACTAGGACTCTAGGTTAAGGGCAACAGTGGGATCCACCACAACTATCTCCTTAGTCGCAGTTAACCTGCTGTCTTGTGGGTGGACTTACCCCCCACAAGGAAGGATTTCCCAACAGGTTTTGGTAATCAAGTAGCCCAAGGATTCTCAGGTTAAATACCCTCCAAAGATCCTGTTATGTAGACACCCCAGAATAATCTTCAATAATGTAGTGCTCAAGGTGAAACAAAGTAGCGACTTCAACAAACCTATGGCTAAGTCTAGAGGGCTAAGATAAGTCTTCAAGGTGCTCAAATAGATTCCAAACACATGCTACTTTGAATTCAATGATTTAAAAAAGGTATAAAATGATGGAGAATGAAGGATCAATGCCTTGGCTTATCAATTGATTTCTGTGCATATTGTTGGAGAATGTAACTAGATTCGGTCTTCATAATGGCTTTTGTAATCATGACATTGTATATTTTATATAAAAAAAGAGAATAAAAATTATTTATTTAAGCATGGGTTTCATGCTCAAAGTCTAGTTCAAAGCATGCTCTTCATGCTTCTAGAGTTTATTCAGTCAAAGAAGAATTTTTGTCATGTATTTTAGTCCCATCTGGACTTGTTGTAACAAAAGAAAGTCATTATTTTTGAGTCTAGCAAGTCAATTTGTCCTCCAAGGCCAAGTTGGCCCTGCCAAAGAGAAGTCGGCCTAGAAAAGACCTATTCAACCTCTTGAAAGGTGTATATGTAGCCAAAGACTTTGATCTATTGGAGCACACACTTCACAAGTTCGATCTGCAGCAAGACAAGAAGAAAGAAGAGCGAAAAAGTCAAAGCGAGGAAGAAGGCTTGAAAATATATCTTTTCTTTCCACACTTGTGAGAAGATCAGGGTATTCTGTGGGAGTTGCAGGCGCTGAAGTTGCAGGTCCCAATTGTAGACCTGAAGTTGCAGGGCCAAGATTTTGATGAGGCAAATTTGGCAAAAGATTGACTTTCGTTGAATTTGGTAGACTTTGACTTGTTTAGAGGAGATCTTGTTGGAGGGCTATCTTGGTGCTTGGGAGGAAATTTGACTTTGGTCACTGGGTCATGGAAATCTCATTTTAATCTGATTCTATAAGAAGAGAAGTATTCTTTCTGGTTTTCCTGTTGGAGGGATTTTCCCTGGCATGGAGTCTATATCTTGTGTACTTTGTATGTTTTTGATCTTCATTGTTTTTGGTAATTGCTTGATGAAGAAGAAATAAAAGTAATAAAAGGCCAACTAACATCACATGTAATTATCAAGTAAGGAAAATCAACTCTAATCTACAAATACTTTGGTTTTCCAACATGGTATCAGAGCTGAGGTGAAAGAAGGAAGTTGGAAGATCACATCTTTGTTGACATCTTGGTTGAAGAGCAATCTAGAAGCAATCATCTACTCTTTCTTCTCAATGGAAAGCCTTATGAAGAAAGGTGTCAAGACTCTTGGGAGTCTTCTTGTAACTGTCAAAGGATACATCTTGAAGTATATCTCCAAGCTAGCAAAAGAAGTGATGGATGGAAGTTTCTTCTCAGCTCTCACAAGTACTTTTAAGGATGACAATGTATGGGTTATTGATAGTGGAGCTTCTAGACATATGACAGGCAAATGCAATCAACTCCAAACTTTATCAAAAGGGACCTCTTCCTGTTCAGTTGAACTTGGAGACAAGAAGAGTTACCTTATGAAAGAGATTAGATCTACTTTGTTGGAGCTAGAGACCAGTGGAAGCATTCATCTCAATAATATACTCTATGTTCCTGGTTTGAAGAAAAAATTGCTTTCTATTTCTTGTCTAGAAGATACAGGTGATAGGATTGCTTTTGTTGATGGCAAAGTTTTGGTTTGGGGAAATGGCTCTAGTATTGAACATGCTAAGATAATTGGGATTCGTGAGGGGATGTTGTATAAACTTCTTACACCTCTTCCTCAAGCACTAGTACACTTAAAAGTTATCTCTTCTGAATTATGGCATGGAAGGTATGGACATCTTCACTTCAAGATATTGCCATCTCTAAATCAAATGGTTACTGGCATCCATGAATTGAAGGAAGAACATGAAGGAATATGTAAGGGATGTGCTCTAGGCAAGAATGTGAAGAAACCCTTTGCAAGAAGTGATACAAGATCCCTAAACATCTTAGATCTCATACACTATGATATATGTGAACCTATCGTAGTAAAATCTCTTGGAGGTCATCAATACTATGTAACATTTATTGATGATTACTTTAGGAAAACATGGATATACCTTCTCAAGAACAAAGATGATGTATTTGTGAAATTTCAAGAATTCAAGAATGAAGTAGAAAATTTGACAGAAAAGAAGATAAAGACCTTAAGGTCTAATAATGGGGGAGAGTACACCTCCAAAAAGGTTAAAGCATTTTGCAAGGAAGCAGGAATAAAGAGGGAGCTAATTGTTCCTTATAACCCTAAACAGAATGGTGTGGCTGAAAGGAAGAACAAATCAATTGAAGAATGTGTTAGAGCTATGCTTCATTACCAAGATCTCCCTAAGTTCTTATGGGGAGAAGCATCTGTAACAACTGTTTATTTGTAAAATCGAAGCCCTCATAAAATTCTCAATAATATGTCTCGAGAAGAAGCATTTACAGGAAAGAAGCCTAGTGTGGATCATCTTCAAATATTTAGATGTCTAGTTTATATGCATATTCCAAAGGATAAGAGGAAGAAATTGGATCCTACAAGTACAAAAGGCATAGTTTTTGGTTATAGTGCTTCATCAAAAGCATACAGAATCTACATCAAAGAGGATCGTCATATCGAAGTAAGCAAAGATGTCATCTTTGACGAAAATGTAGCTTACAAGAGATCCAAAGATATTCTTGTTGATTCTGATGAAGAAGAGGTACCCATTTTTGAGGAAATCTCAAAGGATGACAATGTTTAAGATCCTACATCTATTCATGAAGATGTTGAAGGATCTAGTGAACCTGTGCAACATGTTCTTATTCCAGAAATTTGTAAGAGATTTGCTTGGTTGAAGACAACTCTACAAGAGGCAGAGGGACATTCAATAGCTAAGGGAACTTTTAGAGAAAGTAATAGACCTAAAAGATATCTTGGTTATGCAACTTATATGACTAAGCTCACTGAGGTTGAACCCTCCTCCTATGAAGATGCAACTGAACATCAAGAATGAAGGAATGCAATGCAAGCAGAATTCCAGTCGATTATGAAGAATGATGTATGGGAAATTGTTCCTAGACCAAGTGACAAATTTGTTGTCACTTCCAAATGGATATATAAGATAAAACATGTAGTGGATGGGAGCATTGATAAGTATAAAGCTAGATTTGTAGCTAGAGGCTTTTCTCAAAAGGAAGGAATTAATTATGAAGAAACGTTCGCTCCTATAGCAAGATATACAACTATTATTAGAAAAATAGAAAGAGAGAAAAATTACACACAACACAAATCACTCTCATATTTTTATTGATCACAAAGGTTACATATATATAGGATACAAATCGACAAATCTAGATCCTAAGAAAGTGGATCTATGGCTAGGACATGATATAGCAACAACTCATACACATGGGAAACAACCACATCTAGAATAACACATTGGAATACTCGTTGACAACTTGTAATACACATGGAACACATGACATGGAAGCATTACTTCCAACACCCTCCCTTAATGCTTACATGGAAAACATTGAAAACACATTACAACAAGGATAGTTTATGTCTGACTGGGCTTCATCAGCACTCACATCCACTCTGGAATCTCTCAAACACCGCTCTTTCACCACCACATCTTCGAGCTGTCACTTGACCTACATTTAAAATGTAACTGCCTTTGACAATCGTTGATGAACTTTGCAAGATCAACAATATTGACACATCGGTTCGTTGGGGCTTCCGTGATAAGAGTTGTCAAGTAATGAACCATCCTATGGACCAACCAACATCTGTCAGATATTTCGCTTTCAACTATCCGTCAGTGGCTAGGATGGGGGTCTGGATACTGAATGTGTTCAAAAGTTGATCAAACAACTTGACCTTACTAACACACAAGAACCGATGTTTCAGACGCTGAGGCTTCCAGTTAAGAACCAACAACCCTTTTTATACCCAAAATTTAAACATTTCACAACTACAAACTCAATAATCATCAAACTATCAATGGTCATTCAAGCATGGACAAGTCACCACGTCCCTCCTTAGCGCAGGTCAAAAATTGTTCATCTCGTTCAATCTTTATCTTGGAGCTTTCTTGCCTTCACAAAGCAACATTTGTTAGAGTGGTCAATTCCAACAAACTTACACTCACATATTGAGTTGACAAAACTCAATATGTTTAAAATGCAAACTCCAAAATTTGAGATTGGAACAATATTGCAACATAAACATCTAACTCAGAGATCTTCCCCACAGAAGCAAAAAATTGAGATCTTCCTCCAATTTTAACACTTTTGACATATATCATTGGCCGCTTGAAACTCCTCCGCCCCAGATCTCAAATCCAGATCCATGCAACAACATGTACAGTTCGTGGGGATGATTTTGCAGATTTATAATATGATAGTGCACATAAATTTGACAAAATCATCTAGGCAGGAATTTAACTCCTTTGTAGGTTCCGGGCAGATAAGCACAAACAAAAATTTACAGATAGCAAGATGACGAAAAGTTTGACGATTTTTGAAGAAGCTACAAACAAACAAACAGATCTACACAAACAGGATCACAAACAAATTTCACACAATGAAAAATAAACTCTCACACATCTATATTAATATGTACGTAAACAATAACACTCAGGATCCCTCACATATTCCTCGCCCTCCCTTGTGGGAGTCAAGCCAGTACCAACTCTGATACCATATTAGAAAAATAGAAAGAGAGAAAAATTACACACAAAACAAATCACTCTCATATTTTTATTGATCACAAAGGTTACATATATATAGGATATAAAACGATAAATCTAGATCCTAAGAAAGTGGGTCCAAAATACAAAATTCATAGTTCACAAAGTTAGGATAGAATATTTATTTATTTAGAATATTTAATTAAATATTGGAGACACTTAGAAATATAATATTGTTGTAAAAGATATGACATCTAGAATAATGTTGTATCTTAGGCTCCAATTTAGGAGTAGAGTTAGTAGATTGGTTAGAATGGCATTGATTGTAAATGGACACTTGATAATTTAATAAGTAGTCCATAACTAGAATAAGTTAGGAAATTAAGCTTATATATAGTTCATTCTCCTGATTGCAAGAGTGTTGGAGCGTGTGTAAAATCTTGCAAAATTAACATATAATTTCTTTTCTGATTAATAAAATTGTGTGTCTGAGGACACTTCTGCCATTATTATGATATCAGAGCACTAGTAATGCAGTTGATGTGAGGAGGAGATTCTAGCTTTACAAGTTCTGGGAAAATTCTATTGGATTGATCAACAAATGATTGGTATGAAAATTGTCTAGTATTTGTTCAAAGGAAAAGAAATTTTATTATTTTATTGATTTTAGATTATTAAATCTGAAAATAAATTTTTGTATTATTATTTTATTGATTTTAGATTATTAAATCTGAAAATAAATTTTTGTATTAATTTTATTGATTTTAGAGTTATTAAATCTGAAAATAAATGGAGTTTACTAGTACAAGGTGAGACTCTGATAGGCTAGTGAACATTCCGCGCCTGCAGTAAAATGCTTTAGAATGGACCATTTTATATACATATTATAACTGGTCAAAGGTGAAATATAGCAAGATGGGACTGGCAATAAAGCTGCCGCCTTTCAGCTGATGTGACTGTCCAACAGATTCCTCCAAGCAAACCATATCAGTAGATTAATTGTATACATATCCGTCAAATCAGTGTTGAGGTCGAGGGGGGTATGCTACCGAGTACAATTATCTAATCAAGGGCATTAAGACTGGTCGATGCTATGTTCTATTCTTCGCTGAGCTGGTCTGACTGATTGGTGTATTGGTGATTGGGTATCCGTGGGTATCGACTATGTATCCGTACCCGACCCTTTGTATCTGACCCTTATAAAATATTTGCTGTGTATCTTGAATTTTTGATATTTGCTCTGCTTCAACTACTGCCAAACTTCTCCATGCATCACGCTCTCCAAGGAATCGACAACAAACTGTTCTTAATTCTCCTAGAAATGGAATATTATGTCTCAGTGCTTACTCTGCCATAGGAACAGTTCCACTAGCTTCTACAATCTGTTTCTCAAGCTGAAACGAAGTCTCCATCAACATCTTTCCCATTTTACTTTGTGGCGTGAAATTTACTGTTGCAAGATTTTCTTCCAATTTCTTAATTTTCTTATCTTTCTCCTGAGCGACATTCTTTAAACAAGTGAATTCTTCATGTATTGCCGGATCAAGGAGCAACCTCCTTGCCTTAAATGATGGAGGCTTCAATTGTGACTTCAAATCTCGAACAACTGTCTTTAATTCTGCAATTTTCTGCTCTTTTTTTGCGAAGTTTATCATAAATCCATCTTGATATCGGATTCTAAGGCCTCTTTAGTGCCGGAGTTGAGAACCCACTTGATAGATCGCTGAAATGTAGATGCCCAAGACTTCAGATCAAAGAAATTTTACTCGCACAAATTGGAGGATGAGCCCTCGCACTTTCTGACCATTCCAAATTCGCTGAATCCTGAATAATTTGAATCTTGCACCGCAAGCATGTTAGAGAGAATACTGCGTGATGATTTCCGAGCATATTTTAAAGTATTATATCATTTGTGCAGATGGTGACTGCTTGGATTTGACAAATTGTGGCATGCCCACAGGTTCATGGTTGAGCCACTTCAAAGTATGGTTTTATTTCATGCAAGTGCAAGTTTTTAAATCGGGGTAGCAGGAAATCCCCGATTGGGATTTAGTTATAACAGTGGATTTGTAGGGCAAAGTTGGAATTTCTGACAACTAGCTCAGCCCAGATAAAACTAGTGGGAGTTTAGTTCTCAAATTCCATGTTTCTCAAAAGTTAGCATCGCAGGTTCAATTTCCATTTACAGCGGATTATTGTATGGGATTTAAATCGAGCAAAGTCTAAATAGGTTATACGTTTTTGCTTGGAAAACAATAGGAAATTTCTGCCAATACCTGTGAGATCCGTAGCTGGAGCAGTAGAAAGCGCCAACCAAATCGCGACTGGCAATCTTGTTTCCCTTAGCGTGCAAGTGCTTATCGATTGTGACAAGCCTCAGAACAATGGTTGCCACGAAGAAATATATTGTTATTTGTAATATTTTTTTAGTAATAAGGTGTGAAAGGATCATTTGTAAGTTCCATTGAAGTGGTAAAATTTTGTAATTCTTGGAGTAATAAGGAGATTCTATCTTTGGTAATTTTTCATTTTTTATTTTGGAGAGATAAGAGTGACATTGTAACTTAAAGTAATTTTTTACTTTGAGGGGGGGTTAAAATATTTCTTGCACACAATTTTACACGGGGATTGTAAATCAGTCAAACTTTTGAAAGTTTTCATTGTAAATTCTTAAGAGAAATTGACTAGAGCCAAGTGCAAAGCTCAGTGATTTTTCTCCTTCAATGACTATACGAGGGTCAAGGCCAAGCCCCGATAGATCGTTTTTGCGTGGTGTGTTTCGTGTGATGTGTTGCTCATCTTTCTCTTGTGCTTGATTCTTTTTGGTGCAAAGCTTCAAAACTACAATGTCGCAGTTAATTTAATCTGTTCTATGATTCTGATAAGCTTGAAGGGGTAAAATCATACAAAACATGGAATCGTCTCATTGAAAGCACTCTAATATATAATGAATTGTGGCAAGACATATGTGATGGAGACATTAAGCCAAATAAACCCACAGATGTAGCTTCACTTGCAAAATGGGAAGTTAAAAATTAAAGGCATTAGCTCTTATAAAGTGTTCAGTTAATGATGAGATGTATATTCATATTGAAAACGCCTCAGATGCATGGTTTGATTTGCAAACTTTCAAAGATCTATTTGATACGCAACCTGAATAAAAAAAGGTTGATCTACAACTTAAGTTGCTTCAACAAAAACTAATTGAAGGAGGAGATGTCCTTGAGTATATCTCCAGGTTTAAAAATATTAAGCAAGAAATAGTAAAAGCTGGATTTCCACCAGTAGATGACAGTTTCATGACCACAATTCTAATTGTTGGATTGCCTTCTTCTTACACGCATTTTTTGGAAACTCTACAAGTGACTAGAAAGTTAGATAAATTAAAGTTTGATGAGCTAAGTGAGATGTTAGCTCAACACAACAAAACCTTTGGGAAGAAGAAACAAGGGGAAGATGTCTTCTTCATAGAAGCTAGCATAAGTAAATCATCAACTGACAATTCTAGAGGAAGAGGACGTTCCAATCCACATCCAGTAGCATATAGTGGACAAGGTCGTGAAAGAAGCCAAAATAGAGGAAACGTTCAAGGAAGAGGAAACAATCAAGGCAGAGGAAACTTTCAAAATAGAGGCAACTTTCAAGGCAGAGGAAACAAGCAAGGAAGAGGTCAAAGTCAAAGCAGAGGGCCAACTCAAAACAGAGGTCAAAGCAGAGGAAGAGGACAGTATCAAGGAAGAGGCCGAGACTTGAATCAAATTATCTGCAGAAGATGTAACAATGTGGGCCATTTTGTAGAAGATTGTAGAACTTCCATTGATAAAATTCCAAAGTTCCATCAAAACACAACTCAATTTGCCACTGATCAAGATAATGATGGTTCGGAATATGTCTTCACATCAAGTCAAAGATCAGAATCAACAACATTAGTTTCCACCTTTTTTCAAAGTGATTATGAAGATGCATGGATTTTAGATACAGGAGCAACTCAATACATGACTTTTCGACAAGACTTCTTTTGGAACTACTAACCATGCCACCTTAGTTCAATCTTTCTCGTTGATGATACAAAACATACTCCTTATGGAAAAGGTGTCATTAAAGTTTATCTTCTTGACATTGGAGAAAGATTGATTTCAAATGTATGGTATGTACCCAACTTTAAAAAGAATTTGTCGTCTTTAGTCTTGATCCGACAAGCTAGACATCAAGTGGTTTCGGAGAATGGCCTAGTTAAAATTAATTCAATCAACCAGAACATGAAAACAATAATGAAAGGATATGAAGATGGTAAACTGTTATGAATGAAAGGAACAATTATTCCAAGGAATTCTGACTTTGCAGGGGCAACCAACACAAACATTTCACCTATTAGATTATGGCATGTGAGATATGGACATATAAACTTTGTTAGTCTCTCTCAACTGCAAAAACAAGGAATGGTTAAGGGATTTACTACCTTCAAGAAAGAAAATGCAAGATGTGAAGCTTGCATTTATGGAAAACAAAGTCGAGTACCTTTATTGACAAGCTCATGGCGAGCAAACAAGCGCTTGCAATTAGTACACAGTGACATTTGTGGACCCTTGTAAGCCTCTCTAGGAGGTTGCAAATATTTCTTAATCTTTATTGATGATTTTAGCAGAATGACATGAGTTCACTTCTTGAAGCATAAGTCAGAGGCATTTGAAAAGTTTAAAACTTTTCGTCAACTTGTTGAAAATGAAGTTAAAGAAAAGATTGGCACTCTTAGAACTGACAATGGAGGAGAATTCACTTCAAATGAATTTCAAAATTATTGCAGAGACAATGGGATCAAACGCCATCTTGCAAATGTCTACACTCCACAACAAAATGGAGTAGTAGAAAGAATGGATTGCACTTTGTTAGGAATGGCGAGACCTATGTTAACTTTTCAAAAGTTAAGTCCTATTTATTGGCAGAAGCAATCCATACAACTGTTTATTTAAGGAACAAATCTCCCACTGCTTCTTTGGATGGAATCACACCTTATGAAGCAGGGTTTGGTTTCACACCTAAAGTTAAACACCTTAGAGTTTTTGGTTCTGTGTGTTATGCCTTAGTTCCAAAAGAAAAACGAACTAAGCTTGACTCACGAAGTTTGAAATGCACAATGATTGAATGTTTGGATGAAAAGAAAGGGTACAGGGTTCTGTCAAATGGGAAATTTATTGTCAGCAGAGATGTAATTTTTGATGACACTGAGAGTAAGACTGCTGAAGAAATAGAACATCTTCTTCAAAAATTGGAAACAAAAAGGAGATAAAACATTCAAAGTCAACCAAATTCACAAAATTGGTATGAACTTGATTTTCCTTCCTCTGAAGATGATTCATCCAGTCCATCTACTTCACCAACACAGTCTGGGTCTTCTGGCAGTTCATCAGACTCTCCTAGTAGCAGTAGTTCTTCTGACAATGATTCTCCGCCCCGAGAATCTGCAGTTGATCACCGCACCTCTGTTTACATTAATCCTCTTTATAATGATGGTGACTTTTCAGAATCTCCAACAAGTGAACATCAATTGCCAAAATGGGTTGTTCAACTTTTGAAATATGTAAGGCCCGATGAGAAAAAGGAACAAGGGGGTCCACCAGGAATGAAGGAAATTTTTCCTTAATCACAAATGCTTTTACTGAACCCTCCACGTACAAAGAGGCAATAAAATATAAAGAATGGAAACAAGCTATGGTTGAAGAATATAAGGTAGTTCAAGACAACAACACTTGGAAACTTGTTGATTGTCCTCAAAATGTTAAACCCATCGGATGCAAATGGGTTTACAAAATTAAGTAGAACCAAAATGGAGAAATCGACAAGTACAAAGCTAGACTTGTGGCTAAGGGTTTTGCGCAGCAGGAAGACATTGATTATGAGGAGACTTTTGCTCCTACGGCCAAATGGAACATCATCTGCTTAACACTCGCATTAGCAGCACAAAAAGGATGGAAAGTTCATCGGATGGATGTAAAGAGTGCTTTCCTCAACGAAGATTACGGGAAGATGTATATATGACACAACCGCCAGGTTTTGAAATTGAAGGGCACGAACATAAAGTCTGTAAACTAAATAAGGCTTTATATGGGTTAAAACAAGCTCCACAAGCTTGGTATGCCAAAATGGATGAATACCTTCGGAAAGTTGGATTTCAACGAAGTGAATCTGATGATACTTTGTATGTACGTCAACAGGGTGAACATCTGGTGATTCTTGTTATGTATTTAGATGATTTGATCATTACTGGAAACAATGATGATCATATTGTACAGTTGAAAAGGGAGTTACATGCAGGTGTTAAGATGACAGACTTGGGACTACTTCACTATTATCTTGGAGTTGAAGTATTCCAATGTCCACATCATATTTTCATTTCTCAGAGTAAGTATGCAAGAAAAGTTCTTCAGCGCTTCGGCATGCAGGATTGCAAGCCCGTTCTTACCCCCATGGAACAAAACTTGAAACTTTCAAAATTTGAAAGGGGGGAAAAGGTGGACAACACTACTTATAGGCAGTTGATTGGCAACCTGATTTATCTGACAACGACTCGATGAAGCGAACAAAGTTCTTTCTATAAATTAATTATTCTAGAAAACTAGGAATATAAAGATATCCATGAGGATACAAATATTATTTATTAAATATGTGAATAAGAATAAGAATGAATTTACAAATGAGAACGAGAGGCTTGCTTATATACCAAGCGTCTCTTCATGAAGAGTCATGTCCTATTAGACATGCCTCTTCAACCTAATTATTAGCTTAACTTACTTTATTTATGATTATTATCTTTTACATTATATTTATATTATTTATATATTTTATTCGTTACACTCGACCAAATCTATCTTATGCAGTTAATATTCTTTCACGTTTTATGTAGGAACAACGAGACAATCATTGGAATGCAGCCAAAAGGGTTCTACGATATATCCAAGGAACAAAAGATTTATGTCTTCTTTACAACAAGACTAAAAACTTTATACTTGGCGGATTTTCAGATGCCAACTTTGTTGGCAGTATTGATGATTGAGCATCAACCTTCGGTTATTTAATGAACATGGGGTCAACTGTAGTATCTTGGAGTTGCAAGAAACAAGCTACAGTAGCCACTTCTTCAGCCGAAGTAGAATACATATCAGCATGGGAAGTAGCATGTGAAATTGTTTGGTTGCGCAGAGTTTTGCAGGATTTGGGCATTCCTCAAGCAGAAGCTACATCATTATTCATCGACAACCATTTAGCCATAAAGCTTGCTAAGAATCCAGTTGTTCATTCCAAAACAAAACATATGGACACCAAGTATCATCACATTAGATCGCTTATTGCTAAGGACGTCATCAAGCCAGTTTACCCTTCAGAAGATCAGGTCTCTGATATTTTCACAAAACCACTTGGCTGGATCAAATTCACTAAGTTCAGAGATGAACTTGGTATCTGTTGTAATGTATTTTTGGATCATGGGGGGGAATGTTAAATGATCCAAAGTACAAAATTCGTAGTTCACAAAGTTAGGATAGAATATTTATTTATTTAGAATATTTAATTAAATATTGGAGACACTTAGAAATAGAATATTGTTGTAAAAGATATGACATCTAGAATAATGTCGTATCTTAGGCTCCAATTTAAGAGTAGAGTTAGGAGATTGGTTAGAATGGCATTTATTGTAAATGGACACTTGTTAATTCAATAAGTAGTCCATAACTAGAATAGGTTAGGAAATTAAGCTTATATATAGTTCATTTTCCTGA
The DNA here is from genome assembly GCA_000404065.3 of Pinus taeda. Lineage (NCBI taxonomy): Eukaryota > Viridiplantae > Streptophyta > Pinopsida > Pinales > Pinaceae > Pinus > Pinus taeda. The sequence goes on from APFE030972954.1 coordinate 13,380, forward strand.
TTGCAAGAGTGTTGGAGTGTGTGTGTAAACCCTTGCAAATGTAATATGTAATTTCTTTTCTGATTAATAAAATTTTGTGTTTGCGGACACTTCTGCCATTAAAACAAGCACCTAGAGCATGGTATGCTTTAATGGATGCAGGCTTATTGAGACTTGGTTTTGTCAAGAGTTTTGCAGATCCTAACCTCTGCATCAAAGTGGTCAAGGATGAACCTGTCATACTTTTATATGTAGATGACTTACTTGTTACAGGTGTGGAACATCGAATACAGGAATGCAAGAGGCAGTGGGAAGCCAAATTTGACATGAAGGATCTTGGGCTTATGCACTATTATTTGGGACCAGAGGTTTGGCACAAACTTGGTGAAATATATCTTGGTCAAGGAAAATATGTGATCAAGGTATTACATAAATTTGGTATGATGGACAGTAAGCCAATGCCAACTCATATGATTACTAATCTAAAGAAGTTAAGGAGTTATGAATCTAGTCTGGTGGATCTTGCATGCTATAGACCACTGTTGATAATATCGGCGATATATCGGCGATATTCGAAAATATCGCGATATTTTCGGCAAAACGATATATCGCCGAGAAAATATCGCGATATTTTCTGTTTTGAAAATATCGGCAAATATCGGCAAATATCGGAAAATATCGGCAAATATCGGAAAATATCGGCAAAATATCGTGATATTTTGAAAATATCGGCAAAATATCAGCTATATTTAAAAATTTGAAAAAATTATTTTTTATGCTTGCCGATATTTGCCGATATTTTGCCGATATTTTCGCCGATATTGCCGATAAGATATTTTCTGGACCCTCGCCGATATTTTCCCGATACCGATATTATCAACACTGTGCAGAAGTATCCATGATAAGTAAACCCAATACTTAATTACCAAATGACAAGACATACCTTTAGATTCGGGAAGCCCACCTTCAAACATATGATCAATACAGGTGGGTGAGGGACCACATGGCTGGCTCAGGTGGCAGAGAAATGGCACAACGAGCTAGTAGGAGGCATCAAGGAACTGCCGGCTGAGGCTCACCATGGAGAAAAAAATTCTCCTGGAGATATCACCCATGAAGTGGTGGGTAACAAGGATGATGCCCTTTAGAGCCTTGTATGGTTATGATGCACCAACGTTTGTGAACCAACTGTTTAGAAATAGTAGGGTGCCTAAGGCTAAGGGTTGGATTCAAGAGAGTCAGGACATGCTGTGAATCCTCAAAGATAATTTGCAGATGACTTAGAATCAACAAAAAAGTTTATGTAGATAGGCATCAAGTGGAGCGTAGCTTTGAGATAGGGGACTTGGTATATCTTTATCTACAGCCCTACAGAGAATCATCACTGAAAATGAAAGGGACAAAGAAATTGAAACCCAGATTCTATGGATGCTACATGATTTCGAGGCGCATATGAGAGGTGGCATATGAGCTAGAGCTTCCATAGGGGTGCAAATTACATAATATCTTCCATGTTTCATTCCTCAAGAAGGCCTTGGGGTAGCACGTTGTCACTTCTACTAAGCTTCTGCCATTGGATGAAGAAGGGCAATTGATTCTGGTCCCCGAAGAAATTTTGGAGGTAAGGGAACGAAAAATGAGGAACATGACTGTTAGAGAGTACTTGGTTAAATGGAAGGATTTACCTATCAAAGATGCCACATGGGAAGGAGGTACTCCAACATCCTGGATTGAAGTTGCTTGAGGTCAAGCAATCTTGGGCGGGGAGGACTGTAATGTCCCCATCCGCTTAGGAGACATAAGGGGGAGATTCCACTAGCCTAATTAAGTTCCCAAAGGCTAGGATCGGAAAATTATTAAGGGAACACCATTCGCCAAGGATAAAACATTATAAAAGTTAAGTGGGGAAAGGAGGACATGGGTTTTAGGCTAACAAATTTTAAATTATAAAGGGATAAAACCTACTGAAGTGACTGCTAAAATAAAAAGCAAAAATGTGATAGAAGGGTCAAGCAAGTTATAAAAAAAGGCAAATAAGTAGTCTCTCCTCATTCTTGCATTTGATCACTTGGAAAATAGATTTTGGAGAGTTGTTTAGAAGAGAGACTAGGGTTTCTGGAAACCCTGATTTTGGTTGTTGGTTTTAGTCATAGTTTTAGAACTAGGTCGGTCTGAATCGGATTTGACCTTGTCGACTGAGCCAGAGCCCTGCTCGGGCTGGCTTGGTAGAAAAAGTAGTTTGACGAACTGGTCCTTTCATTTCCAATTCCAAATATCAGAAAATGGCTCCTATAATGAAAAATGTTGCTTGGGTATATGCTGAGATGTTTGATAATTAAATGTATTGCAAATTTTGTCATAAAGGATTTAAGGGAGGTGGAGGGGGGAATTCACAGGCTGAAACAACACTTGACTGGTATTAGAGGTCAAATTGTTCCATGTGCACCACCAACAAAACAGATTGGGGAAATTAGGAAGGAGTTGCTAGAAAAATTTGAGAAGTTTGAGAAGAGAAAGCTAGGCAAAAAAAAATAGAGGTTGAAATAGGAAGGAAAAAGAGTATAAAACACATGATGGCTACATCCAACCCCTTTCCCTATGTTCCTCTCTTTGGAGTCTATTCAAGAAAAGGGTAAGGGTAAAATTAGAAAGAAGGGCGATATCAAAAGTTATTTCACAGTCACACCCTCCTCTTCCTTTGATAATGCACATGATCCTCAAGCTAATAGAGGTCAAATGTAGCCTACTTTAGATGACCAATGGAAGAAAGAATTGAGAGAAAGTACCTATGATTACATAGCTAAATGTGTTGAGAAATCTAAGCATAGCAATTAGGTGATTTTTCTTCTAATGATAACTGCTTGTGAATGCTTTTTACTTCATCAGATTATGATCTTCTCTTTAGTTAGATTATTATAGTGTTCTTCTCAATGTTGTTAAAAGCGCGAGCGGGATTAAATCGGCGCGGGGAATGAAGCGGAAAAAGCGGAAAAATCAGGAAAAAAGCGGGAAAAAATCGTTTGGAACAAAAATATTCATTTTTTTTCAATTTTTTTAATATCTAAACCATCTACAACATAAAATAAATACATTGACACATAAATATGATAAAAAAACTAATATATAAGATGTTTAATATCATTTCTAGCGCTAAAATCACACATAACATTGAATCATGTCCTGAATAGTAAGTCCTGACTCCTGAGTCCCAACTCAGCTTCAAAATATCAACAAAAAAATATGATAATGTATCTCATCATGTCATAATGTCATATACAATAAAATGAAAGTCTAATCCTATTGATTTCCTCTGCCCCTCTTGCGAGAAAATGCCACAGCTTTCCCTTTCCCT